>JAOSBK010000206.1:55982478-56058277 GCA_027568895.1 Erythroxylum shatona
ATAGCTAACATACAGTTGAGAAATGTTCAACCGTACAACGTGAGCTGTGATTTCTAAACTCTTCCTAGAGTTTGTAACCAGTAACTTTTAGGCTACATCTTTTCAATGCTAAATGATTATCTCAACATCATAGACTTCAATGCTTCTTGATGAACTACTGATCATTTCCAAGACAAGAAAAGTACTTCCTTTCGCTTAGCCACTTGGGTTAAGTATGCTTGTCCTGTTTTCCTCTTTCTTTTGTATTGTGTGTCTTTTCTTCTCCTGTCATTTTCTAGACAATGTTCTGTTTCCTTGACATCCATTCGCATATATATGCTTCTCGTGGCTTATGGCATTTAAGTGTCCTACTAAAACTTGTGGTTCTGGAGTTGTCACTAAAATTTGATGGCCTTTTTTTTCAAATTATGGAGCATTGATGTATGGAAATAGTTTTTAATGAAAAAGTTGGATGGCTTTGTGCTTCCAAAATATGGCTTAGAGGCTTTGATGAGTTGATCACATACCTGACATATCTATTTTGTACAAATGTGTTTCTTAAAAGGACTGGAATCATTGGAATGTCCCATTTTTTTTTTCTTTTTGGACATTGCTCGATTTTCTTTCTGTTCCCTTTTACCAAATGTTGCTTGCTATCTTATTCTGATAGCAACTAGCAAAGAAGCTATTTAAGCTGCAATTCCGGTATGATCTCTGCTCATACTTGCAAAGATATTTGATTGTACTATTAATCTTTACGTATTTATTCCTTGTAACCTATATCTCTATTATCATGTCACATATGCATGTGAGCCTACTGGAAACAACCTCTCTATAATGTAGGGGTAAGGCTGCGTACTATCAGGCCCTCCCAAACCCTGCTTCAGTGCGAGACTTCGGAGTATGATGATGATGATATAAAGGAAAAAGGTTTATTGGCAACATGTGTGTATATAGATATAGAAAATTTTTTGGTTTCTATATGTGCATCTATATTATAAATTTATCTAATGGCTTATGTGTGTGTATATATGTGGAGGAAAGAATTTGGTGGCCTTATGTATACATGTGTATAAAAGAAAGCTTGGTAACCATATATGTGTATATATATATAAAATAACAAGTTGTGGTGGCCATGTGTATGATATAAGGATGGAGTTATTTGGAGGCCAGTGGTGCATTGAGCTCCCCAAAATTTAAAAAATTAAATATTTGGGGTCTCCTATCCTAAATTCCTGACTCCGTCACAGCATGCATGTATACATTAAAGTTTTGTAATAATGTATATATATATTTAGCAGAAAAGTTTAGTTGTTATGTGCATGTGCGTGTCTACATATATAAAGTGTATATATAGAGGAAAAAAGTTTAGTGATCATGCGTATGTGTGTATATATAAGATAAAAATATGATTGTCATGTGTATAGAGCAGACTTATGCGGGTCTATCAGAACCAACTTATCTATTAGGTAAAGATAAAGATGCATACAATTAGATTTTTTCAATCTCACGCCTCAGGGGACTTGAATGTTGATAGTAATATATGGAAGAAAGATTTGGTGGCCACAAGTGTGCATATATATATATATATATATATACACGTAGAAAAAAAGTTTGTTATATATGTATATATATTGAAAAAATATTTCACGACCATGTGTTGTATGTGTGTCTATATATCTACATATATAAGAAAACAGTTTGGTAACCTTGTGAGCCCAAACATATGTACATACGTTTTTTGGCAATGTGTGTGTTTATATATATAATAAAAACTTATGGTGATTATGCCTGTGTATATTGGAAAAGATTTTTTTAGCTATATCGTATGTATAAATATACATGAAGAGTTTGGTAGCCATAAGTATGTATAAAGGAAAAAAAATAAGATCATGTTTATATATATAGGAAAATGATTTGATGGTCACGACTATACATATATATAGTTCGATGAGCATGTGCTTTACCCTCTCAAATGCTTCCTAACGCTGCGTATAATTGCTGTCTTCTGTATGTAGAGACGGAACGGAATAAAAATTTGGAGACAGAAAAGAACAAAAATTGGAGACAGTGAAGTGTTTGGTTGTGATGGACAAAAAAGATAAAACTGTTTCCGTCTTAATGACAAAAATGTGTTTAGTTGTAGTTGATAGAACATAAAAATAGTGTCAATAACTAAATTACCCCTGCAGTATAATATGATTGAAAATATGTAATCCATTGATTATTTTAAAACGAATGATTTGTATTAATAAAAAAGTTAACAAATAATAATAACAATAATAATAATAACAATAAAAAATTAATATCGAATAATAATAAAAATAAAATAATAAAAATAAAGTAGTAGTAATAATAATAATAATAATAATAATAATAAGATAACTAATTTCGTATAATAAAATTAATAATAGAATGAAAACAAAAATAAAATAAAATAAAATAAAAATAATTATTATCATTATTAAGATAATTAATTTTGTATAATTAAAAAAAGATAATTAATTTCGTATAATAATAATAATATAATTAATTAATTAATTTCTTATAATAATAATAATAATAAGTACAAAATTTATAATAATAATTAATAATAACAATAATAAATAAAAAATTAAAAAAATAAATAATAATAATAATAATAATAATAATAATAATAATAATAATAATAATAAATAATAATATTACTTATGTGGGAGAAATGATATTTTTGAAAATTACTTATGTATTTTGTCTCGAGAGAAGAAATTTAGTCTTTCAATTTTAGAAAGAACAAAAATTTTTATTTTTATTATCCAAAAATAGAAAAAAATCACTTAAGATAACAATCAAACACGTAGAAGAACAGAATTTTTTTATTTTATCATCCGATCCCGTTAAAGCGACAGCATCTACATACCGCAGGCGGAGGCGGGAGACACAGTTCAAGAACTGCAACGTCATCGGACGGAGGGGCCCAAGCATTCTGGGTTGCATCTCAGTGGGCCTGCCGTGGCATGGCCCCTCCTTAATTGCTTCGATCCAACATTGTTCAAATTTCAGAGCGGTGAGGCGGGAAGTGTTCCAATCTTCTATTCAAAAACAGAAAAAACCCATTTCGTCTCTACCATCGTTCGATCGATCAATTTAATGGATAGTTTAGATAGATAGATCATAGTTACCATTTGAATCCGTCCTTCACTTTCCTTTCATCCAAACATATGTCTCAGGAAGTCTCCGCCTCCGCCTCCACCTCCTCCTCCTCCCCTTACGTTTGCAGCGAGAACCAGTTTGAATCGGCGGTCCCATACGCGTTCCCTCCACCAAGAACGCCTCTCAACTCTATTCCAGATCCTTCTCAGTGCTCCAACGACCCTAGACTGTCCGAGAACAAGCTCAAATTAGATGGGATTGGGACTACCAGGCACAATGCTGCTTCTGCAGCTGCTGCAACTCCCAAGACTAAGACTGCGCACTCGGAACCCACCTCAGCTCACAACACGCCGGCTAGGAGATCTTCTCTTTACAGTACCACTCCCCTGCATAGAACCAGTGCCAAAACCAGACAACAACACATCACCTCTTCTTTCACTCCTACCACACCAATTTCTGCTGATGCTCCGCAATTTGAGCTCCACCAAGACCCTTCCTTCTGGAAGGATCACAATGTTCAGGTTGTTTCCCTCTTCTTTTACTGTTACTTGTTTCTGCTCATACTATAACTGCTTCTCAGAGATTGAAACAAGCTTTTTATTTATTACTTTCTTTATTTTATTATCAAAAGGAAGAACAAATTTGAATAAAGAGTTTTTTTTTTCGCCCCACTTTTTGGTGAGATCAGGTTCTGATAAGAGTTCGACCATTGAATAACATGGAAAGGGTTTCCCAAGGTTACGGTCGGTGTTTGCGGCAGGAGAGTGCGCAGTCATTGTTGTGGCTAGGCCATCCTGAGACCAGATTCACCTTTGATCATGTTGCTTCCGAGACTATATCACAGGTTCTTGCTTTTTATCAATTCACACATTCCCTACCCACTACACGCGCAAACATCACTCTGGAGAGAGACAAAGAATTGAAGTATTGGATATGTAAATTAGTCCAATCTTTTGCAGGAGCAACCTGCAATAACGGACTTTCAGAATGAATCATAATGCTGAAATGTTAAATGCAGGAAAAGCTATTCAGGATTGCTGGACTGCCTATGGTGGAGAACTGCATATCTGGGTATAATAGCTGTATGTTTGCTTACGGCCAGGTGTGTTTCCTGCGTTGATAAATGACACTAAAACCAAAACACGGTCTAATGTGTTTAAGATGCCACATTGCAGACAGGCAGTGGCAAAACGTATACCATGATGGGTGACATAAATCAAGTGGATGGTACACTTGGTGACAACTGTGGGATAACGCCTCGCATATTCCACTGCTTATTTTCAAGGATTAAGGAGGTTTGCTGATGCATTTTTTCTTCTATCACCGTTAGAAAAGATCCATATTCGGTACATTCTTCCACATTTTTTTTCTTTTTTGGTTTCTGGATTTGTAGGAAGAAGAAAGCAGAAGGGCTGAAAACCTGAAGTTCAGTTGTAAATGTTCTTTTCTGGAAATATACAACGAGCAGATAACAGATCTCTTGGAGCCTTCTTCAACAAATTTACAAGTATTTCAACAGATTCCTTTACTTAATCCATCAAGAGACATGTTATATATACAGGAACTTATATATACGTATGTATATATACATTGTTATTCGGGTAAATCCTAAGCCTGTCGTTTCATACTGTAGCTCAGAGAGGACATGAAAAAAGGTGTTTATGTAGAAAATCTTACAGAATATAATGTCACAACTGTTGATGATGTCACAAAGCTTTTGTTACAGGTGAGTGAAATATTTTCTTTGTTGGCATCTAGTTATATTGCTTGAACATCTTGGTCATATTCCACAAATACAGGGGGCTGCAAATAGGAAAATCTCAGCAACTTACATGAACAGTGAAAGCAGTCGTTCTCACAGCGTTTTTACTTGTACAATTGAGAGCTGGTGGGAGAAGGATTCCATGAATCATTTTAGGTTTGCAAGGTTAAATTTGGTTGACTTGGCTGGTTCTGAGAGGTAATTGGTCTTCTTCTGTGGACATTTTCCAAATATCTTCTTCACAGCCGGACTGAGTTCCATATTTATTAGGCAGAAATGCTCTGGAGCAGAAGGAGATCGTCTGAAAGAAGCTGCAAACATAAACAAATCCTTATCGACTTTAGGGTAACTGGACCAACAGGCCTTTTTCTCAATCACATTTTGTAGGACAGTACTGCAATATTGTTCCTATTTATCTTAAAGTTGCTATTTTCTTGTTGCGGATTGCGGGTATAAATTCTGATCACTAGTTGGTACAATTGTTGCTGTTGATACTTGTTTACTTGTACCAAATTATCGTGTTGCATTGCATTGTTCTCCATTGTATCACATTGAAAATGTATATTTCACTGATCTGATATTTGTCGATTGCCCACTTTTCGCTTTTAGATTGGTGATAATGTCTTTGGTTGATCTCGCCCACGGAAAACAAAGGCATGTTCCCTACAGAGATTCTCGGCTAACTTTTCTTCTTCAGGTTTGAATAATTGATGCCCTTCATCCTTGAATATTGATGGTCATATCAATTTCTATATTTGCTAGTTCTTTCGTCCATAACTTCGTAGTAAGAAGGTTTTGTGTTCGTGTGTTTTGTTGTAGGACTCATTGGGTGGAAATTCAAAAACCACAATTATTGCAAATGTCAGCCCTTCTACATGGTCTGTGTAAAAATGCATATATTTTCTCGCTACGTTCCTATGCTTTTATTAGTTTTTTGTTTATCTCATAAATTCAATTCTTGCAGCTCTGCGCATGAAACATTAAGCACTCTGAAGTTTGCTCAGCGTGCAAAACTCATCCAGAATAATGTAATAGCACCCAACTTCCAAAAATTGTCATATTTAATAAAAAAATTGAACATTTTTTAATCTTGCTTTCATTGTTTTACAGGCTAAAGTGAATGAAGATGCATCGGGTGATGTTGGTGCGCTTCAGCAGCAAATACAGCAGCTAAAGGTATGAACTGGGGGGATATTTGAGCTGTTCTAATTTTTCCTACCAATTTGCAATTGTAATTTATTATCTTAGCAAATTTTCGTAAACATGCAGGATCAGTTGTCCTCTCTAATGAAGTATAATGGCCTCCCTAGGTCATTCTCCACTTGTATGCCAAGATTTGGACAATCCAGATTGGCTGACGTGTCTGAAATATACAATTTCTGTGAAGATGGAGCAGCAACTATCAACCAGGATGCTTTGGACCTGGGAAATAAGAGGGTAGGATTCCACGTCAGCAGAAGGATTATTTGTTCTTTTATAGCAATTGTGTGATCAGTATCTTTGATATCCAAAAAGCAGATGAAACAAATGGAAGCCGCTTTGGTTGGTGCACTTCGGAGAGAAAAGATGGCTGAAAATGTGATTCATGAGTTGGAGGCAGAAATTGAGAAGATGAATCAATTTGTACGTCTATCTCTAGCTGTACCTTTCTATCTTCATGTGAAGAATAAGCCCCTCACCATCAGGAAATAATTTGTCAAATACATTGTCACTTCAACTGGTAGACATAAAAGTAAAAGCAATCTTTGACTATGCCAATGTTTATAACTGAGGATGCTTTGCAGGCTTGCCAGAGGAAGGAGGAAATGCAGCATACCAATATGATGTTAACGGTCCAACTGGAGAAGATTAAACAGATGGAGAAGTTATCAAATGGTTCACGGCCTTCTGACGATTGTCTCCTAGAGCAAAATAGAGCTTTGAAGGAAGAAATTCAACTACTCCGTGCAAGGATTGAGAAAATTCCGGAGCTGACAGATTTTGCTTTGGAAAACGCAAGGCTTCATGAGCAACTTCAATTGTAAACATTGCAATTCACACTTATGCTTTAGATGGGATCTGTATATTCCAATTGTAATGGACTTCTGCACATATTTTATTGTCAGATTTCAAAGTTTTTATGAGCAAGGAGAGCGAGAAAAATTGCTATGTGAAATTTCACAATTACGGGATCAGGTATTAGGATATCTTCATATTATTTCTTCTTATGGTTCACCCATAAAAATTATAATGAATTATGTCCATGGTAATTATGCTTACTGTGCATTTTTTTGTTTTCTTTTTCCCACTGGAGTTCCAGTTACTAGAAAGGCATGAAAGAAATCCCATTGCTTCAAGATATGACAATCAGGTAGAATATTATCGTCAACCATCAATGTAACTTGTGCCTTTTGATCAGCAATCCTGGTTTCTAATCGGTAGCTTCTGAGAATGCAGGAGCATGACACTAGAAAGGAGTTGGAAGCTTGCAGGAAATTGAATTCACAATTGTTTAGGTACTGCCTTAGACCTGTTTGCCAATTTTAGTGTTTGTCGCCTATCAACTGCTTGGTCATTAAGGACTTGGGAAACAATATATAGGTTAGGCTTTCTGTTTGCATCCACAATATTGATTTGGCAATCTTTAGAAATCGTCTCTAATTTCTGAAAGATCATGCAATGGCCTAGGATGTCGTTGAAGGATGAAAGATTGTTTTTCATCTATATAAAACCATTCAAGTTGTCGGGTGAGGGACAGGATAGATCCTACATAATCCTATCACACTCTATTACAGAGAAGTTTGTTAGGCTGAAAGCATAATCCAATTACAATCGATTTGCATCTATGGAATAATATTATGGTTATAGCTTGATCATCTGATTTGCCATGCCAACTGGAGTTTAGGTTGGGCATCTTTCTAGTTTTCTTTGTTCTATTATTTTACCTTTTATTTGGAAATCAGTTTGAGGGAGAGCTGTGGAGCAATCAGTAAAAGTTGCTTCTTGGTGACCATAAGGTCATAGTTCGAATCACAAAATAGGACCCTTGGGCACAAAACACATTGACCTTTTTTTTTTCGATGGGTTTTCCTCTCTGCATGAATTGTAAATGATTTCTTTTCAATGCATTTTACTTCTAGAAAGAAGTTAATTTAGTTTTCAAATAGAGTTATTGAGCTTATTCCTCAATGTAAACTCTGGTTTCTTTTTCAGAGAAATTGATGAATTGCGAGATCAAGTGATAATGTACGTGAAGCGTAGTGGTCAAACTGCATTTGAGAATGTAAGGACTGGTTCCAGGTATCGGGATAAAGAATTAGTTAAAGCAACTCAAGCCTGTGTTTTAGGCAGCCTATAATCGTACTTCCTTGCAGGTGACTGATTCTTGCCCACTGGACCCCGAAGAGTTTAGGCACACTGATAAGTATTCATTGGTAAGCAATACCGGAGTATACATTTAATGGTTATTTGTTGACTGATACTCATCTACCCATTTTACAGGTTGAAACAGTTTCTACTGGAAGTGATTCAGGGGATGATGTGGATTCTCATATCCAGGAATATGATGCAGCTCTGCTATACAAACATGGTTCAGATGTGGTCGCAAATTCTGGCTCTATTGTTCAGCCTAGAAATAGTCAAAAGGAGTTGATTAAAACTAGGGTGCTAGGTAGAGCTGTGGAATCTGATCAAATTGATTCTCTGGAATTAGAAAATTTAAGAAAGCTAGTTAGTAGCTCAGTCATGAATGGCAGTGATAATTTGAAGATAAGATCTTTGCAAGCCAAGTTAGACATGATTACAAAAGATCTCGAGGAGGCCAGTTTACGTAATTGTCAATATCAAGAGGTTCAAGAATCACAATTAGCTCATCAACGTGAAAATGAGTTGGTGCGCAAAGAGGTTGAGATGGAGACTAGTAGGACAATTATTGATTTGCAGGAGGAAGTTATGAGCCTTAAGTGGGAACTTAATGAAAAATTATGTTGCATGGATGAAGAAAACATGAGATTAAGAAACGCAATGGCTGCTAAAGAGGAAGAATTGATGATGCTTCGCAAGGAGTGGGAAAGAGCGACCTTGGAACTAACAAACTTCCTTGTTGAAGGGGCCAAATCCCTCAAAGATGCTTCTAGTCAGATTGAAAGTATTGCTTGTTCATTTCCTCAAGGTAATGTTTGGATTAGTGAAAAGGTTGTGAGGGCTGCCAGAGCTTGCATTGACAAGGAAGAAACGATAATGCAACTTCATGAAAGCTTAGCGGATGCACAACAGATGGTTGTGGACATGGAGCTGAAGGTGAATTCGTTGAAGGAAGCAACAATGGCTTTGAATGATTTTCCTCAAGCAGATAGGGATGACAACACAGAAGAGGCTGTTCACCTGTGTGCTTTGTTAAATGAAAAGAACAATATGGTAAAGTTGTTAGAAAGTGAAGTTAAAGACAAGGAGGAGCATATTCATGAAGCAGAAAAACGTGCTGATGCTGCATTCCTGCTTGTAAAATGGCTTTCTGATCAATACAAGGTTTCTTACAATAACAGCACTGAGAGAAGTACTCGGATCTCAGAACTGGTTTCTCCTATTGGCAGTGATAAGCCTTTTGAGGGGAGCATTGATGCACATACTTGGGATGCTGAGGCTACTGAGGCTCAAAATGAGTTGAAAATTTTAATTTTCGAATCCCATAATGCTATTAAAACATGTTATAGGGATGTGGAAGTGCACATGGCAGTTGCCCAAGCAGATATTCTTGAAGTTTCTACAACCTATATGAGTTTGGTTCAGGGATTAGTTGAAGAAACTCACGAATTGAGGTGTAAAACTGCAGCACTGAAAGACCACATGTCTTCCCATCCTTCTACGGTTAAAATGCAAGGACTAAAACCACCTAATTCTATAGAGCCTGGCTTTCTACATTTAATAAGAGATGAAGTTGCTAAGGTGAATGAAAGACTTAAGATCATACACGATTCCTTTGACACAAAAGCAAGAGCAGATTGCTGCATATCGACGGATGAATATCTAACAGAGACAGATAGCTGGAGTGCTGATAGTTCTACATCAAGTTATTCCACATTAGGACATGGTATTCCATCCAAAAATAATTTTTCTGGTGATATGTTGGACAAATTCTTATATACCTGCCACTCAAAGTTCTCTAGCAACATATCTAAACAGATGGTTAAACCAAAATTTCAGAAAAGCTCAGTGGTTGAATCTGAGAAGCGGTTGAATAAATTTCAGAAACATGACGAAGTTATGCCATTCTCTCTCAGAAATGAGTTGGATATGACATTTGCTGCTTTCAACAAGTTATATAATCGTTTGGCCAGAGTGTTCAATTGGAATGATGTAGTGGATAATAGTGGCTCTCAAGGTACATACCTTTGTGAACTGTTTTGTTGTGATAATTACGGCAAATTTCTACTAGATGTGGAATTAAAACAACTAACACATGGCACTGGCAGATTCGATGGATATGGTTCGGTCTTGTGTGTTGAGGCAGGAGATTGCTGACGCATATTGCCATAGTGCTGAGCAGGTAAACTTGAATATTGAAATCTCACATGTATTGTTTACAGAATTAGGCCATATTTTATTATTGTTGCAAAATAATACATTTATAGCTTTAAAAATCTACCAATTGTCCAAAAAAAAAAGAGACTTTACTGTAACCTTTTCCACTGGATATTTGGATTGTGCAGGTAGTAGCTGATAAAAAGGCTAGCCATGCTAGTGTATTCTTAAGCAACTGTGAAGAAGCCCATGCAACCATGAAAGAAGCTGATCATATGTTGAATGCATTAATGAAAGCAAATGAAAGTGCAAAACAACTGAATGTTATGTGGAAGAAAACCAGTGAGGGACTGATGTCAGAAAGATCACTCTTAATTGAAGAAAATTGGCAACTCAAGTCTTCATTAGATTTGAAAGAAGGAGAGAATAAATTACTCTTTGATGAAATGTCTCTGGGTTTTATAGAACTAACAAACTCCATTTCTTTGCTGGAAGGATATTTCCTAGAAATGCAAAAAGATATGGAGGACAGTTACAGAATGTTATATTCAGATCTTTTATCCATGGGAAGAGAGATGCTCTATGCCGTTTGCAATTCAAGATCATTACTGGTAGATGTTTGTTCAGAGATCCTAGAGAAAGGATTCACTTGTTTTGTCTTCTACCAATGCCTTGCAGCTGGGATTAACCATAGAATATCAAGTTCTAATGTGCAACCTTATCTCTATCCATTCAGGCCGTCAGAACACGCGATGGCATCAAACACTTTGCACCATAGTTGTTCGAGTGTTCAAGGTAGAGTCTTGTTTGAAAGGGATCAGAATGAATTCATAAATTTGGATCAGAAAGAACTGAATCCATTACAGCATGATTTAGTAAATGAAAATTTGTCTCTTAGGAGAGAACTGGAAAGGAAAGATGTTTTGTTGAAGGGTTTGTTTTTCGATTTTAGTTTGTTGCAAGAAACAGCCTCCAATAGGAAGGATAGGAAAGATGAAACTCAAAAGTTAGTTCTGGCATTGAACAGTGTTCGACATGACCTAGATCAGAAAACAAACCAGCTAGAGGACCTGCAGTTTCAACTTAATCAAGTTGAATGTCAATTATTAGATACTGAAAATGCTTTGTCCATATCAAATTCCAATCTTGAGCAAGCTCAAGAAACAGCAACCTCTCTGTCAGAACAAAATGCCGAGTTGAGAATGCTTCTGAAAGACATCTATCTCAAAAATTCTGAAGCTGAAGAACAGTTGGAAGAATATAAGCAGGTTGTTAAGGGGTTGGAAGAAGAAATTATTCACTTGACAACCTTTGCTGAGAGAAACTCGCATGCCTCTGCTGAAACCATTGAGAAAGAATTAGCAAAGGTTACAAATGAAAGAGATCAATTCTGTAGAGAAATATGTTCTTTGAATGATAAACTGGAAATGGCCAATGTATTGGCTGATGAAAAAGAAGCCATTGCCGTTGAAGCTCGACAGGTTTTTTACTCAAGAACTATTTCTTTTTTAGTTGAGGCCCATCGTTACTGGTGGATTTTAATTTGTGCGTTAATTTTTCAGGAGTCAGAGGCAAGTAAACTATATGCCGAACAGAAAGAAGAGGAAGTAAAGATTTTAGAGAATTCTGTTGAAGAGCTCGAGTATACAGTAAATGTGCTGGAGAAAAAGGTATACTTCTTGGCTCTGATAAGTCTAGATCATATTAACTGCAAAAAGTTCTGGCCTTGGTTAAACTAATTGAAGTTTATTTGTGTTACTTACCGCTTCCTAGTTCTTCTTCCTAAATATTTCTGTATGTTTTCCTTATTTAGGTCTGTGAAATGAGTGAAGAGGTTGAAAGACATCGGCTGATGAGAGATTCATTAGAAATGGAGCTTCGGTGTTTGAGACACAGATTATCAACTGTTGAAAATCTCTCTGATGTTATGGATTCAGAAAATAGAGATTTTTCCAACAATGAACATCATATATCCAGGTTGGATAACTTATCTCATTCCTGATACTTGACTCGTTCATTTTCCTTTTCTGGTTCTAGACAATATATTGACCTGCGCAAACTGCACGGTAGGTTGTTAGATCTTCACGAGGCACATAATCAGATAAGGCTTCTCAAGAATGACATTGCAGACAAGGAGAAAGAGGTATGGCTTGATTTGGTGCCGAGTGATAGGCTTCAATTAGGAGTTTCAGAATTTGTGGTTATATGCTTTACATGCTCTCTGGTCTACTCTACGTTCTAAAACAAAAAGTTCAAATATTTGAAGCTCAAGCAAAGCAAAGAGTACATCTCCGAACTTGTATTGCATTCTGAGGCCCAAGCGTCACAGTATCAAGAGAAGGTAGTATTCCCACGCTTGAACCACCTATATCAAGTCATCAATTTGTAACGTGCGTAAACCTTTGGAACAAGAATTCATGTGGATGCTCCATGCACGAATCTGATATTTGATTTACAGGTCTCTGAGTTTAATTTGATTTCAACAAGAAGCAGAATTTTGGCATCCATAACAGCAAACAGGATTTTTTTTTGCTACATTATCTTAGGCTGTAACAAGAAATGCAATTTGTTATGTATCACGTGTAATAGTTCTGTTATTACATTCTGAACAGTATAAGACTTTGGAAGCTATGATTCGTGAAGTAAAAACCAAGTTATCGAACTCAGAACCAGAAACATCAACATGGGAAAAAAGTGTGAAAAGTTCAACGAGAGTAAGGGGTTCAAGTTCACCGCTTAGATGCATTACGAATTTGGTTCAGCAGATAAATTTGGAGAAGGATGAGGAACTGACAGTAAAAAAGCTTCGTATAAAAGAGCTAGAGACAGCATTGACTGATCGGCAAAAGGAGGTTTAGTATCTTTTATCACTCTAACAGTTTGCGTCAAGTGCATTAATATACATATCAAATTTCAACTTCAGCCATCGTTTAGTTTCAAAGTTCAAATTGTAATTCTGAAAAACCCTTTGTTTACGTCTTTCTGTCTCCCCGTGTCGATCTCACTTATTTACTCCCTCTCCCACTCACAAACAATGGAGCATTTGTAAGCAAGAAAGGAATACTCATGCAAAGAGTAGAAACATTGATGTAAGCACATAGTCCAGAAGAATACTTTCAATGTGTAAGTGAATTTGATCCATATCTTATCCTGCATCAGGAATGCATGCTAAACGCAAGGCTGGCAGCTGCAGAAAACATGACGCATGATGTCATTCGTGATTTACTTGGCGTGAGATTGGACATGACAAACTATGCAGTAAGTTTTGAACTTTTTTACTTCAAACAATGAAGATTTATAATGCATTGCACAATTTGATGCATCTTTCTTTATTTTGTGTTCTAGAACTTGATTGACCAGCACCAGCTTCAAAAATTAGTTGAGGATAGTCATCAGCAAATAGAGGAGCTCAGAGAAAAGGTATAATTTATATGCAATATATATATATATATATATATATACATATATTTGATATTTTGTCTATAGATGCGTCTGATCCCTTCTTTTTCTATTGCGTAAGGAGCAAGAAATACTGAACCTAAAGAATCAGATTAATGACCTCACAAAGGAAAGAGAGAGGTCAGAATCCTTCATCCTAATCCGACGCTAGAGTATTCCATATCTTTCAAACAATTAGTTTAATGTAATAGTTGCAGCCCTGAATTTGAAAAAGAGAAGAGAGCAGTTAATTGCACCTACAAGCTTTTAATTATGTTTGCACTTCGTCATTTCAGTTGTATGTGTGAGATAAATGAAAAGGCAACAGAGCTTCTAGCTGCCCACGTGACCATAGAGCAGCTTAAAGAGCGGGATCAGTTGCTTTCAGCACATAATGGAATGTTGAAGGTATGGACTACAAAAAGAACAGCCTTCCTCGATTTCTGGTTGCAGCCAGTGTTGTTTCTTCATGTTTTTCTTTGCACTTAATGTTTTCCTGCTACAGATGGATAAAAGTAATCTATTAAGAAGAAATGCCGAACTGGATGAAATGGCAAAAGCCCTTCTTGGAACACACGGTAACCAAAAGCAGATTCAAAAGGCGTCAAAGGACGAGGCATGTTTCAATTCTGCCATAGTTTTCTATAAATGTCTTGATTTAGTCTCACTCACGGCTTGAGTTTGGTTGATATTATAGGGAAAGAGTGTACTGAAATTGGCTGGTTTTGATTTAGCTCAGAAGTTATCTCATTCTGAGAGGCTCCTTTCTCGTGCGAATAATGAACTTGTTCAGTATGACAGAGCGAGTGCTAGTCATGCGCATGTCAAGACCAATGCACGTCACAGAATTCAGACACAGGTAATTGAGCTTTGCATGAATATACACGGTGTATCGACCAAAGCTGGATATAATACAATTTTCATACCACGAATGTTTATGGTTACAGAAAGTTGAAAGCTTGACATGAACAAAAGCCTTCGATCTCTTACACTTGGTTCACCACAACCACACCTCGCCTACTAGAATGCTAATGCCCGAGGCTTACTGTTTGATGAAAGGTACAATATTGTTATCCTTTCTTAAGCTTCATCCAAGATTGTGTTGGTGATTTTGGTGTACTGCCATAGTTGGATTGCAAACGATTGAGCAGGTTCCTTGGTTTCCGGTGAGATTGGCGTAATTTTTAAAATTGCCATGTGACTCCCACTTTGAGTTCTGCAAATATGTATAGTTGCCGCTTGTAATGATTATGTAAATCATCTTGTTGCTGTTGAGAACCTTTGAATCTGGAGATGCCAACATAAAGTTGATAATTGATTGGGGTGTTTGTTCAATCTACTCTTCCCTTTTACTTGTTATAAATCATGATAATACTTTTCAATGTTCCTGGCTCTTTAGATAGGTTTGATAAAAAAGTCAGATGAGTACAAAGTTTAATTTGATTGAACTTTAAGTTGAAATAGGTCTAATAACCGGTCCATTGTCAACCTTACTTTTAGACTAGTGACATTCAAAATTAAAAAGCCATCACATTGTGGCTAAAAATCCGTTACCTCTTCATATATCTTCGTTTCATTACATATTTTCGTCAAGACATGTTAGTTGAAAGTCCATATAACTAAGAAGACCAGAGAACTATACAGACTGCTTGCTTGCCCATAATTGACCAAAGACAATGAGATGTAACTCTTCTTAGACCAACCTGTATTGCCCTGCTGTCACACACACCTTAGTCCCTTTCATACTCAGCTGTTGAATTCAGAGGGCTGTGAACAAAATTAGTAGTGAATTTCTAGACACCAGGTAATGAAGAGTGATTGAACGAGTAAAAGAATACAAAAAGTAGATAAAAGTAACATCCTAAGAATTCATCAGAAAATGTGCAAGCATCGACTTGGAAGCTAATCTCCCAATTCTTTTACCCATCTGACCTTCTACAATGAGCCCTGGCCTCCATCACAATGAGCTAACCGAACAAGTTTGGAGATTGATTAATGTAGTGAACAATAAGGTGTTACCTTTAGATTTTCAAATTTTGTTAGTAGTCTCATGTATTGGTCACGTGCTTCTGGGTAACGAACCATGGATTTGACTCTTGCAAGCGCATTTTCAACTCCAGCAACTTTCTGTTTACGGCTAACTCTCAGGAAGTCGTATTCATCGTTTTTATCAGTTTCTGATATGGCCTTTCCAGTAGTAGGTTCTTCTGCCCTAAAACCTCGTAAACCAGCTCCTTTTCGCCTCCAACGTAATATTGCCTTTTCAACAATACCAACAGACCAAACAACCCTTTTATATTGCTTGCGAACTTGATGTGCCCTCACATGAGCCTGCAAATAAGAGCAGACACAAATAAGGATTTAAATGCAATAAGCTTTTCGCCAGTTAACAGGGCAAGTAGCAAAGAGCAAGACTTTTCAATGGAAAAACAAATGAAGTCATGACAAGCGCTTAAATGTGAAGACATCAAGTTGTGAAATTATGGGACCGATAATGGATGGATTTGATATTCTGCAAATCAAGTGACACTCCAAAAACTTGACATAAGTAATTTAGGTAATGCCTTTGATTCATTTATAGTCAACTGCGTTGGACTCAGACTTCATCAATTCAAATCCTCTCGAACAGCTATCTACACTTCTTTGCCCCAGGGGAGCAGTGTGACTCTGATCATCTCAAAAGTTTCTGAAAAAATAAGTGGCCACCTAATATGCAGAAATTTACCTGGATTTTTACAATTCGATCACGTATCTTTATAAATTCTTTCCTGCCCTTCCAGCCACGATACTTTTGTTGGATTTTTACTGCAGCAAAATGCAAATAATCTTGAAAATGGCTCTTTTGAGCTTTGCACAGAGGAGCAAGGGCAGCCAGGTCAAGTGCAAGTTCAGAAGTATCATTGCCTAGAGTGTTGCTCTTTTGTAATTGTCTATGACAAAATGAATTGGCCCGGTAGACTGATTGGATAAGAGCTGCAGCATGAGCAGATTTCCGAACAGCAGCAAGAGATCCTCTCAAGGTCAGCTGTCCATCCAACTGCTTACTTGATGGACTAGCAGCTTCAGCTGCAACCTCAGTCACTTCTGCTGAAATTGCTGCATCAACACTATCCATCAGATTTTCTTTCATATTTAACAAGGAAAGATGCCTCGCTAGAAATGCTTCAGCGAGATATGCAGCAATTCCTTTATGCCCCTGAATTGATGCTAAATCTGCAGCAGATTTCCCCCCAGGAAATGTTGAGGTTGGATCGTCAACAGCTGTTGGATCCACTCCCAATTTAACAAGCTCAACCACTGTCTGCTCTCTGGAGGAAGGAGCAAAATTAACAAGTATATACTCAGTAAAGAAAGAAACTTGTAATTGGCACGAGAGTCAACTTTCCCTCCATCACATGAATTAAAACAGAACATCAAAGGAAACTGGAAGTGAATAAGCAACAATTTATCCAACAAAAGGATGTAAAATCAACTAAGTGAAAATATTTTCTGTGAAGACATGGTAAGAGTTCTTTACAACATCAGTAACGAAGGCTTCTGGAAATCATCATGCTATGAATAGAGTAAGAAATCACACAACATTTGGATCAAGAAAACCCTTACTTGATTGGAATGAAATGAGAAGAAAACTGAATTATAGCAATTTAACCTGCCAAAATATGACGCCCAATGAAGTGCTGTTCTTCCTTGTGAATCTCTAAAGTTTGGATTGCCTCTAGCATTGATTATAAGACTCAAAGCCCAATTGTAACCAAGACCAGCAGCCAAGTGTATAACCCCTTGTCCTTCTTCATCTAAAATATCTGGACCTTTACCACCTTCATGAATTCTATAGACAAGCCACTCACACAGTTTATACTTCAACAGTTTTTGGATTAGTTTATCTCTGGAATCCATGCAACCACCTTCATACATTCTGCAACTCATGTTATCCTTTTTGCAGTCATTTTCCTCCGAAGTTTGCTTTGACTGCATGGTACTTCTTAGCTTGCATCCATTGCACTCATTGTTGGAACAGTCCAACCACTTCTTCTCTTGATCCAAAGTTAACAATTTTGCCAAACGAACCTGAAAGCGTACTTCTTCCTCCACAGTGCTTCTGAACAGCAGATGTATACTTTTTGATGGAATTTCACGATATTCAAACTCCCTCACCTCACTGCATGCTAATCTGTTCCGGCAAGTGACATAGAATGGAACACGCCCAGCAGCATGTGGAGGGGCATAACATCTTATGGAACTATCAGTCAAAATTTCAGCAAGAACTTCAACTTCACCAAACATACAACCCCACTTAATTTCATCTGAAAGTTTCTTGCTTCCCAAAAATGCACCAAAGATTATAACCTGATGAGAAAAGCAACCATTGAACATCAACAAAAACTTATACTTCTGCTGAAATCTTAATTCAAAGAGAATGAGAAGGCCTTAAGCTCATGATACATACTTTTGTTTCGACACCACAGCATGCCCACTCTGGAGAAAAATCAGATATACTAAATAGCTGTTCCTGGGAGAGAGATGGACCAAGCGAATCAATATCCAGTTGCAAATGCCGGGAGAAGCTGGATACTTCCTTCTCATCATTCTCAGTGTCAAGCGTGCTCCAGTATTTGCCAGAGTCAGATGCCATCAAAGATCCATCACAATCTCCACCAATTTGTTCATCCATCCACTTTCCAAAGCTATCAAGTCTTTTGAACTCTGCTCTATCATCATTATTTGAATTCCCTTCTCTGCAATTGTTCTCCTCTTGTAAGGGAGAAGTAGCATTTGCATCAGAGCCAGTATGATTGTGAAGATGGGGAGGAATCAAATTGAAGTCATACTCCTGCCAGGGCAATAACATGGCACAGGATTAACTAGGTGATCGCTAATAAAATAATTATTAACTAAAGTACTTATCACACAGTATTCATATTCTATCTCAAGAAAACACATCAAAATATAATGTTTTTCATGCATATTTTATTGCAGAAAATTCCAAATAAAAGACTATCAAATGAAGACAAATATGCAAATTAAAAACATGCTGCAAAATGCAAAAGGACCTGAATTACTCCCTGAGATGTTGCCTTCACATCTTGGTTATCCACAAGAGTTATCAACCCATCTTCACTAACTATGCTATCTGTTATCGGACCATCTACCCTAGCATCAATTACGTTATGCAAAACGTAATCTGCAACCCCAGATTGCCCTCCTGCAAAATTCTGGTTAGGCATACCACATAAATTCCGGCAAGTTGCAAGCTGAAAAGATAAATCTCTGCCTTCATCCACTCCTCTAGCCCATGATCCACTAGAGTTCTTTGACAAGACACACAATCCTGCTAGGCAAATAAAATGATCTTCAACACTTCAGGTTGATCGATGTTTTATATACAAGATAAGCTAGATGATTAATTCAAAAATTTGAACAAGACTTCAAATGAATTATGGGAGATCATGCAATGTGGCTACCCTCAATATATGATCCAGATAAAGGATCATTAGAGTTGTGATTGTAAGCTGATTCGTTGAGAGAAATGTCCTTTAGACAATTCCTCATGTTGACATTTTCAAACTCCAAGGATAATGCTGCTTCTCTGCTCCAGTCAATTCTGTTTGTAGTTGATGTATCTGATGTCAGAGATATAGAAGTAGGTGATGCTACTTCTGCTAATGAAGGAATACTAATAGGTTGAGAGCTTTCAATCTGTACGAGTGAATCCGTTAACAAAGGTGACACACCAGATTTGTAACCCTGTGTCAAAGCAATAGTTAAGAGTTCAACACACATTAATCTTAGTCATAAGAAAACTTATTTAGGCCATCTGCATCCAGTTCAGCCACAACTTTCAATCCAAGTTGAAAACAGAGAATTTATTTAGACAATTCATATCTAATTCTGCCACAAATTAATAGACTTCATACGTCCAAATCAATTGAATATCTGTTTCTGCAATATACAAAGCAGACCAGGAACAAAAACTGTTACCAGAACTTTTATGCCCACCGGATGCTGAAATACATGCATAAACCTAGAGTGAAAAGCAGATTAGTGTAAAGAAGTACCTCTCTCACTTCTAAGTAGTGCACAAGAACAATGTGATCTAAACCCCTGGAAAGCAAACAAAACAGTTAAAAAAAGATATTCAAGATGAAAACTCATAATAACAACAGTGGCACTTACTCAGCAAGCATCCAGTAACATCGTCGCTGAAAGTTGTTATTATCCTCCCCATGGGCGTAATAACAATGGAGAACATCCACGCTGCCAGCCTATAGAATCAGTGCATAACAAATTATTAATTTGCCTAAGAAAACAGGGATTAACATACCTAAGAAAACAGGGATTAACATACTACACTACTTTTTCATTTACTCAAGAACAAAAACAAAATCCAAGTGAACCACTGAAATGTAGCTGTATAGAGAAGAACTACAGGTCTCTTGGACAGTAAATACACACAAAATGGCATGACCAATTTCTCTGATTGTAGGGATGAGGCATCACCCAATCTAATCTAAGGATGCAAGGTCTGACTATATCCAAAGTAGTAACAAATTCATGCCCAAGGTTTTAGGTCCTAGAATGGTTGTCTATTTCTAATCCCCTCCAAGGGGAGTCAAAGGATCTTCAGTGCTTTGATTGACCAACTAAGTGGAGGTTCGCCAAGAGTGGCTTAATGAGGTTTTGGGTGAAAACTCATATTTTTGAAGAAATAGAAGTAAGCAACAACATGCTCTGGCTGTAGTTTGGTGATGTAGGACAAACTAACCAAGAAAAAAGTGAACTTACAAATAATAAATTCAACTGCACACCTTCAACTTTTCGTGAGCTTCTCTGACTGTTTTTCCATCTTTTTTCTTCCTCCATCGATGACCATCTTTACGAAAATATCGAAGCGACTTTCGATCAAATAGAAACAAAGAACCAGCTGAACATTAAGAAACAGAAATCAGTTACAATCAGCATCAAGAGGAAGGACTACAGGGGAATAATAATCAACTAGAACTTTTGTCATCAAGTAACAGGTTCTGAAGTAAAATATATAGGTTGTTCGAACATGTCCCCCTAAAAAATGGAATTTCAAGTTAATATTGGTTCGTGGGACATGGCACCTTAAACAAGAAAGTCTCATAAAATTAGATATAAACTTTAGAAAACTAATGAAGCATTATGTTGAAGAAGTCATAAATGACAAACAACAAATGTGTGACATGCTTATCCAATAAATATATATAATAATTGTACTAAAAAGAAAAATCACAACCTGGGGGCCTGAGAGGTGGCTCTGGAGTCAACGGGAACAACCGATAGTTAGAAAGTATTTCCAAAATCTCAGTTGGTCGAAGCCACCGTTGTTTAGCTTCCTGTAGTATCTTCTCTAGGTCTGCCAAATTTGCAGAGATAAATTACAAAAAGATCTTCAAGGTTTCAATGTTATAATAACATAAAAGTCAATAAAGAATGTAAAAGATACATGAAGTTGAAGTTTATCTTCAAGAAGTATCCATAACTCGCAATGGAACATGAATAGTTTTCCGTTTACCCAGCCAAAAGATACCCTTTTATTATGAATTTGCACATTGTCTACTGAACAACTAAAATGCAGGAAACAACCAAGACAATAACTTTTAAACAGTAGAAGGGAAAGAATCAGTTTGATGAACAGTTGCAATAAAAGACAATAACTTTATTGTAAATACAGACTAAAATAATCAGAAGGACAAGAAGGAAATCAAAGGAGCAAAGGAAGAGACCTAGAGGTTGTTTGGGGAGTTGTCGTCTACTAGTCTCAGCCATTTACGACAAACAAACAAACGAGCGAACAAAGCTTCATATACCCATCACACGCAATCTCTCAATTTATAATCTTGAATACATGAAAACAGAAACGGAAATGAACCCAAATGGCAGAAACGAAAGCAGTGAAAGAGGCGGGGACATGGGTGAAGGAGAGAGGGAAAAAAGGTGTTAAAGCCAAATAAATAAATAAAAAGGAAAGAAGAAACAGTGAAAATTTGATGAAATCATGAAAGTCAAAATGGAACAGATTTGTGTCCACACTGTAATGCCAAATATAGAAACAGCAACATATATCTACGGCTCCTTCCTATTCCTACGTGGCATTTTCGTGTACTTGAAGCTTCGTACATGGTGGGTGGTGGTGGGCCTGTACGAGAATCTACTCTCTTTTTTTTTTAAATAATAAAAATTTATTAAGTTCTTTTTCCTTTGGATAAATATGATTTACGCTGGGGCTGGGGTCAGGTGATTTTTATGAGAAAAGGGTTCGTTGGAGTTCACTGATTCAGTGGGTGGAGCCAAAGATCCATTAGAGGGAAGAAGGTCTTATTCTTCAAAAGATCACATCTTGCGCTAATTCAGGTATGGGTTTAAACTCCTTCTCCTTCTCCTTCTTCTTCTTCTTCTTCAAAAGATCACATCTTTCATTTGTGTATATGATTGTAATACGATCGAGATTCAGCAAAATCATTTCTTTCTTTTACTAGCATAGCGTACCTTAGCGTATTCCAATTAGGAGGAGCTGGGATTTTGTGTACTTTATTTTGGAATTGGATGTTTTTTCTGCTTCGTCTAAGCACTGAATCGAATAAAATTGGGTTTCTCTGCTTCAGATGGATATCATATCACAATTACAAGAACAAGTGGATACAATTGCTTCCCTAACCTTTAATATGATTGGGACCCTACAAAGAGATTCTCCTCCTGTTCGTCTTTCTCTTGATTATCCTCAACCAACAGCTAACCCTCCTCCTGAGGACTTTGCGGACCAACCTAAGTTAATGAGTGCTGCTCTTGTTAAGGCTGCTAAGCAGGTGCTTTATTGTTTCTTAACATAGATTCAGAGTTACTAAATGAAATCACAGTTGTCTCCAAACTCATCTTTTTGTTTATGTAGCTACTTGTAATGCGTAGGATTTATCAGGAACTTCGGTTCTGTGCAAGGTTTTGGCTTGTTGAATTGGTCCCAAATTCCTAGGAATGAACTTTCAATTTTCCAGTGTTAGAGTTTAGATCCTCCAAGCAAGCAAGCAACTATTTGTTTTGCATTCTTTTCTTTTAGTTTGATGCTCTTTTGACTGCACTTCCATTGGCTGAGGGAGGTGAAGAAGCTCAGATGAAGAGGATTGCAGAACTACAGGTATAGAGTCGACAGCTTCACTTAAACCTCGAGATTCCTGAACGTTAATGTATCCAATTTTCTCATCCTCCATCCAAATTCTTCAGGCTGAAAATGATGTTGTCGGGCAGGAGCTCCAGAGGCAACTTGAAGCAGCAGGTAAATCCTTTACAACCATTTGTGGTACTTCAGCTCATGAAGACTCGTGTTCTGTACAGAATTTAGCATGCCGTGTGTGAAAATTCTTCTAATGACTCACTGCACATTGTTCTTGGTGAGATTCTTAAAAAGTAAATCTTTTGTCTGCTTTATGATCGCAGAGAAAGAACTACAGCAGGTCCGGGAGCTGTTTAGCCAAGCAACAGATAATTGCTTGAACTTGAAGAAGCCTGATTGAAGTTTACATACACCTGAAGTTAGGAAGGATTGATTGGTGCCGAAAATAGCTGCAGAGATCCTAGTCCAAGGACTTGTCTAAGAACATTTCCAGCGATTGAAGAAGGGTTTTAGGATCAGAATTTGTAGTTGTTTGTGTATTAAAATGCTGGTTCATCTTACAGGAATCACTTGTCATAATAGATTCTTTTGAATGATATTTTCAATTGTTCCTTCTCTTCTTCTTTTTCTATTATCAAATTGAATGAACTGATGATCTTCAAAATTGTATTGTGGATTCAAAAGGGTAGTTTAGGATCAAGTCTGTTTATCACGTTCACAGTACACAAAGTACTTGTTCATATTCGCAGGATCAAGTCTGTTTATCACGTTCACAGTACACAAAGTACTTGTTCATATTCGCAGGATCAAGACTCTTCCATCACTCTGAGTTCAAACATTTAAAATCTTGAAGAAAATGATCAATCGAATAAGATAAAGATGCGTTAAAAGTTAAAACTTGTAAATAAGTACTTGAATCAATCCCAGGTTTATTCAATTAAAAGTTTTAAAAATTTATGTAAATTAATTAAATAATGATTTCTTTAGTTTTAATTAAATTAACAACAAAAAAGGAAAAATAATAAATCAAAAGTGAAAGAAGAAGAGGAGCGAAGGAAACGGAAGTTGGAACTTGGTAGGAAGAAGTATCTTCACCTAACGATCAAACTTAGCTTCTGTAGCTTCGTCTAGTTCGTTTCAAGAAAGAAAGATTCGAAAGTTTTAATCTTTATCATTAGTTTAATGAAAAATGTGGAATCTTTGCTTCGGTTGCCTTCAACGATGCATCAATTCCGATTTCTCCGACGACCGCCTTCTATTTTCTTATGGCCTCTCCGATTCTCCTCTCCCCTTCGGCTCCTCCGCGGTTGTCCAGGTCACTCGTCTCACTACATCCCTTCTCTCTCTCTCGTTCTTTTCTTATCAATACTATTGCTGCTCATGTGACTCTTCTGTTTTATGAATTGGATCAGATTTCCACTGGTAACGCCGAGAATTCGGCTTCATCTTCATCTTCTCAATTTATATTGGTTCAGCTTCCTGCTCATCAAAGCAACTGCTTTACCAACTACGTGTAAGATCTTCTTCAGCTGCTTTTACTTTTAAGACTTCAGTTTTCAGTGGATGAGTCTGATCCTACAAGAACTTCATAGAAGACAAACCATTTTAGTTCTTACAACACCGATTTTGGATTTTGATGCCTACAGAGTGCAGTTTGCTTGCTTGCTTCTTCTTCCTTTTTTTTTTCCCCCGCTCTAATAAGAATCTATGATTATAGAGTTAGATGAATGAATGCTCTGTTCCTTTCTCAACTGAGCTTCGTTCATTTTTTGTGGCAGTAAACAATGTATGCCAAAACATATTGAAAATGGTGACAATCAGGGAACACACGATGTAAACCAAGGTCTGGTTGGGGCCAGAGATTTGAGTGCCTGCAAAAGTACAACACTTCTTTCTTTGGACCAGCCTTCTCATTTGATTAACGACAACAGTAAATCAACTGTAAATTGGACGGGATGTGAGAGTTCGTTGTGTACGCTTTCTAGCAGGTTCTCTTGTTTCAGAATCATTTCTGCATTGGCCCCATTTGCCCGTGTTGATGTTTGCTCCTACCATTTCTTTGAGAAACTTGTTTCTGAATTTTCCTCTGGTTGCCTAGAAGATCAAGTGTTGTGCTCACTTAATCTACTTACTGAAGGAAAAGCTTCAGGGAGAGAAAGTGTAAATTTTCTTCACCTTGTTGGCATACCGTCATTCAGCGCTAGTGCTATGCCAGGTAGCTTAAGGCATCCAAATATGGCTCC
Source organism: Erythroxylum shatona (assembly GCA_027568895.1). Taxonomy (NCBI): domain Eukaryota; kingdom Viridiplantae; phylum Streptophyta; class Magnoliopsida; order Malpighiales; family Erythroxylaceae; genus Erythroxylum; species Erythroxylum shatona. Next base: position 56,007,662 of record JAOSBK010000206.1, read on the forward strand.
TATTCTTGGCTTGCTTAAATCTTCTGATTATGTTTATTCAGTGGTTCCAAAAACGCCATATACCTTAGAAGGCATTCTGCACTATTGCCCCAATGCCCTTAAGTCTGAATGGCATGCAAGGTTTTTGATATATCAGCTGCTGTCTGCCCTTGCTTACTTACATGGTTTGGGTGTTTCCCATGGCAATATATGCCCATCTAGTATAATGCTTACTCATTTATTCTGGGCCTGGCTCCCTATTTCTAACAAGCCTATATCACAACCTATTTTAAGTTTAAGAGACATTGAATTCAACATTCCTGCTACTTCTGCAAAGTTGGGTTGCTGTGCTGACCCGTGCCCTTCCCAAGGACTCTATGCTGATCTGAGTCTTTCCCCATATACGGATTGGGATTCTCAATTTGAAAAGTGGTGGAAGGGAGAATTGAGTAATTTTGAGTATCTACTCATCTTGAATAGATTAGCGGGGAGAAGGTGGGGGGATCACACATTTCACACAGTAATGCCATGGGTTATTGACTTCAGCACAAAACCAGAGGAAAGTTCTGATGCAGGGTGGCGTGATCTAAGCAAAAGCAAATGGCGGTTGGCTAAAGGAGATGAACAATTAGATTTTACCTATTCGTCATCTGAAATTCCACATCATATTTCAGATGAATGCCTTTCTGAATTAGCTGTCTGTAGTTACAAAGCTAGGAGGCTACCATTGAGTGTTCTCCGCAGGGCTGTTCGATCAGTTTATGAACCTAATGAGTATCCCTCTAGTATGCAAAGGCTGTACCAATGGACTCCTGATGAGTGCATCCCTGAGTTCTATTGCAACCCTCAAATCTTTTACTCTGTGCACTCTGGTATGACTGATTTGGCAGTACCATCATGGGTAGGAAGTCCAGAGGAGTTCATTAAATTACATCGAGATGCTTTAGAAAGTAAACGGGTCTCAAGTCAAATCCATAGTTGGATAGACATCACCTTTGGCTACAAGATGTCGGGGCAGGCAGCTGTTGAGGCCAAGAACGTTATGCTAGCATCATCAGAGGCCACAATCCCAAGATCAATGGGACGTCGTCAACTCTTCACTCGTCCACATCCTGTACGTCGAGGTGCTAAATCAGAAAAACACTATACCTCCTCTATTATGAATGAATGCCAAGTAAGTGAAGTACAGGGCACAAAACCAGTCCTACTTGAAACTGGTTTTCTGCAAGAATTGGAAGAAGCATCTGCATTCACTCAGCATGCCAAGCATTTGAGCCCTCGCTATTGCTATAATTTGGATGAACTTGTGAAGGACATCAGTTCTTCACAAGATTCAGTGAGTAGGTATTCTGAGGAAAGCTTAGTCAGTCCCTTGGAAATAAGCAGAAATTATGGGTTGCCATGTTATATTAATTCAAGCAGTCTTCTTGAGAACATGGAAACAGAGGTTGAAGGTTCAATGGAATACCAAGAGTTATTATGTTGGATGCAGAAATCATGTAATTCGGGGACCCGCTCCTATGATATTTCGCAGGATATATTTTCTATTGGCTGTGTCTTAGCAGAACTTTATTTGAAGAAGCCACTTTTCAATTCGTCCTCATTGCATACATATCTTGACCTTGGCATCTTGCCTAGTTCAATACATGAACTTCCTCCTCAAACCAAACTACTTGTTGAGGCCTGCATTCAGAAGGATTGGACAAGGTATTGCCTTTACTTATTATGTGGTTTGAGATAACTTGGTTGAAGAATGTGTTATTCAACACTTTCAATGAACTTCATTTCACAGCAATGTTATGGGCTATCCCATAGTTGTTGTTTATGGCTGAACTATTTCTTTCTTTATCTCCTCCCCCTTACCTATTGAATTCTCTGTCCCTTTCCTTTTTCTGGATAATTAGGAGGCCATCCACCAAAAGCATTTTGGAATCTTGCTTTTTCCCCACAACAGTGAAGTCTTCCTACTTGTATGTTGCTCCACTCCAGCTTCTGGCAAAAGATGGATCTCGGCTCACTTATGCTGCAAACTTTGCAAAACAAGGCGCTTTAAAAGCAATGGGGACATTTGCAGCTGAAATGTGTGCCCCTTATTGTTTGCCCCTTGTAGTGAGACCTCAGTCAGATTCTGAAGCTGAATCTGCATATATCTTACTGAAAGAATTTATAAAATGTTTGACGCCCAAAGCAGTGAGGACATTAATCTTGCCTGCTATCCAGAAGATTCTACAGGCTAGTTATGAACCTTTTTATTTTCAGCTGCAGTATGTGCAACTTCATTTGTTTGTTTCCTACTTACTAAAATATTTAATTCAGACTACAGGCTACTCACATCTTAAGGTATCACTCCTCCAAGTCTCGTTTGTGCAAGAGATATGGAACCTCATTGATAAACAAGCATATTTGGAAAAGTTGCATCCTTTAGTGATATCAAATCTACATGGAGCTCCTCATAAGACTTCGGCAATTGCTGCTTCTGTGCTGCTAATTGGCACAAGTGAAGAGCTTGGTATACCAATCACAGTGAATCAGGTTATCTCTTCTTTTTGTCAATGTGATTTGCTTATAGAATGCATGATCTCAAGAGGAACACACATACGCATACACAAATCAACCTCATTTTAGTTTCTTACGGTTTAACAAACAGATACTGTGTTCTGATCCAGACAATTTTGCCATTGATTCGATGCTTTGGGAAAGGACTTTGCTCTGATGGAATTGATGCGCTGGTTAGAATTGGTATTCTCATTTTTTGATTTGTTGGGATTAATGTCCATTTCTATATTGATGATCAGCTTACAAGCTACCTTTATGTCCATATTTCAGGTGGTCTTTTAGGGCAGAATTTTATTGTCAAACATATACTACCATTGCTTAAACAAGTTGTGCGTTCTTGCACTAGTCTTTCATATATGAATAAGCCCGAGCCAGTTCAGAGCTGGAGTGGGTTAGCTTTGATTGATTGTCTAACAACATTGGATGGTCTAGTTGCCTTCTTGCCATTGGAGGTGGTTGTAAAAGAGTTGATTGAAGTATGGACATTGACCATGATTCCTATTTCAATTTTGTTGTCGGTTCTTTTGTAATCACGCATGTACCTATTTTTTGTTCATGCAGGATAAAGGTTGCTTATATGTCATGGTTCTCATGCAGACCAACCTGGAAATTCCCGTGCTTCAGGTGGTCTAAATCTTGAATAGTTACTCATGAATTCAATTCTGAACATCATTACCTGTATCTTGTTCTGCTTTGAGATGGAACTTCCCTTTTTAATTGATCAGAAATGGTTGAAGAGGCAACATACTTGTGTAAATGACCCACTTGACATCCCTCTGGCTTACAAAAAGAGAGAGAGAGTACAATAAGGGTAAAAGAAAGGATGAATCTTTTCATATCTAGACTTGTGAATCTGCAGCTTCCACATGCATAATCCTCATTTGCATGGCATCGTTATTCATAGTTCACGAATTGTTGCATGATGTCTGATTGTTCAGCATTGCTGACATTTCAGATCAGAGGCTTTTTAAACGTCCACAAACTTCACATTGTTAAGTTGGTGAACTTTATTTCATCTTTTTAGCAAGTTTTTTTCTCTTTATTTGACACAAGTTGGATTGTCCTCATTTTTAGTGATGTAATTAGTTTACAAAAGACATGTAACCAATGATATTCTATCGACTAGGTTGCTACTACTACTCTGATGGCAATTTGTCATAGAATTGGACCAGATTTGACAGCGGTACATGTTTTGCCACAACTTAAAGACCTTTTCGATGAGCTTGCATTCTCTCAGGAAACTGGAAGTGGCTCTGGTTCCTTTGACAAAAACTTGAAGATCTCAAAGCCAAGGATGGATGGGGAGTTTCAAATTGAAAGCCGTATGGACCTTGTGTGGGTGCTAGTCATATTTATTCTTAAAACCCAACCTGAAACTTATGCTATCTTACGTATACTGCTAATTTTCACTATCTTTACATTTATATGCTTTGCCTTATCTTTTTCTACCTTCAGGGTGCTTCTTTATCCCTCTTTTGCATCTCTTCTTGGTATAGAGAAACTTCGTCAGTGTTGTGCCACTTGGTTGCTTCTTGAACAATTTCTATTACGGTATCATAATTGGAAGGTATGCTGTCATTTTACTCCCAACACAAGCATAAACTAGATTGTCTTTGCACCACTTGCATTTGGATACATGCACATTTTTTGACTCGATGTTTCTACACTTGTTATCATTCAGTGGGAATATACAGGAGAATCATCTCGAAGTGGATCAGACAATGTCACTGCAAAAAAGCCTGCTCTTAATAAGGCGTCTTCATCTGAATACAATCCTGCTAAGCTTTTACTTAATGGGGTTGGTTGGTCAATTCCACAATCTCAACTGACTAGAGGTTCGAAAAACATGACGCCTCAGGGACGTTCCAACTCCTTTCACCAGATTCCTGTTGAGAGCCACTTAGTGAGTTCAAATCTTTCAAATAGAGAACCCTGGTTTTGGTTCCCTAGTTCTGCCCCGAGCTGGGATGGACCTGATTTTATTGGGCGTATTGGGAGTCTGAAAGATGAACCGCCTTGGAAGATTAAAGCTTCTATCATATACTCGATTCGTGCACATCATGGAGCTTTAAGGTCTTTAGCCATTACCCGAGATGAGTGTACATTGTTCACTGCAGGTGTAGGACCAGGTTTCAAAGGAACTGTTCAAAAGTGGGAGCTCTCAAGAATAAATTGTACATCTGGCTATCATGGTCATGAGGAGGTTGGTGTCTCCTAATATTTCCAACTGCTTCCATATATTTATTAACTATGATATAGGAGCGCATGCCGTTAATGCACAATGCATCACAGGCTTTGGTTAAATGTGTAATGTGGTGGTAAAAATTGAAGGAGAGCTCTTGTTGTTCCTAATGTATACATGTGACTGGCTCATTTTAAGACTGATTCAGTGGTTATGCCTGATGAAAAACTTGACCTTTAAAGCATTTGTCTATTGTAGGTGTCACTTTGGAATTAGAAAAACTAGTAAACAACATTTTCTGGCCACCTTTTCAAATATAGCTGTTATCTATTGCAGGCTAATGGACTAATTCAAGTCCTAGATTTTCTATTTCGAGAGTACTGAAATTGTTGCTTGGACATCCATAGTTAAATTGATTGTAAAGGTCTTTATTTTCACTAGGTATGCATTGGTGATAAATAGGCCTCTAATTGCTCACCAAATTTTCAGGCTGTAAATGACATTTGTGTATTATCATCTACTGGAAGGATAGCATCTTGTGATGGTACGATTCATGTTTGGAATAGCAGAACAGGAAAAGTAATATCAGTTTTTTCTGAACCCTCGGTCGATATTACGCATCTTGTGAGCCCTTCGTCTTTTGCATCAAGGACTTGTATGGAACATCCCAACATGCTGAATGCTAACACGTTATCCAGTGGATTGTTAACTAGCGGTTTTGATGGAAGCTTATACACTTGTATGCACCACTTAGAGTTTGTTGAAAGGCTTGTTGTTGGTACTGGTAATGGTTCTCTCAGGTGAATTTCCACAAACCGGACATAATGTAGCAAAATGAGGGGAGGCACAGTGTTTAAACTGGAAAATTTTCTTTCAGGTTTATTGATGTTGCCCGAGGTGAAAAGCTTCATCTATGGAAGGGTGAATCTTTTGAATCTTCTTTCACTTCTCTTGTCTCTACCATATGCTCTTGTGGATCCAACTCAACTACAGCAGATGGAGCTTTTCCTTCACCATCTTGGATTGCAGCTGGACTTAGTTCTGGTCACTGCAGGTTGTTTGATTCAAGAAGTGGAAACGTTGTTGCCTTCTGGAGAGCTCATGATGGATATGTGACAAAGGTATCATTAAATTGCCAAACAGAATAACTGCATTAAATTTGATGGGGCATCCTTCTAACATTTCATATGTCCAGTTGGCTGCACCAGAGGAGCATTTGCTTGTTTCCAGCTCTCATGACAGGACTTTACGAATTTGGGACCTGAGAAGGTATTGTTAGAAAAACTTTAATTTGTGTATATAGTCTCACTTTAAGGGCAAGTAGTCCAGCATCTCAATTTTTCTTAATCACTACTTTCAGATTTCATTCTTACAACAATTGAAGCATCATTCGAATTGGATAAGTGGCTAACAATGTTTGCTTGTCTGTGGTTAATTGCTTGTTTCCCTACTAAACGATTCGTCAAGAGTATTTCACCTTAGTCAGGTTGGACAATGTCCTAACATCCTTTTCATCAAACCTTGCTTCATTCATAAAAGTAGTTTCTTAACCTCTATTACGAGTTGCCAATCAATATAGTCTTTCCTCATGTTCTGATTTGCCTAGAATTTGCAATCTAAAGTGCCAGGTTATATTATCTTTGCAGGAATTTCCCCCGACAGCCAATTGTCTACAAAGGTCACACAGATGCTATATCTGGTTTCTCTGTATGGGGTCAAGATGTGATTTCAATTTCCAGAAATAAGATTGGGCTTTCCACTCTGTCTTGGTCTTCAGAAGAGGTATGTTGTAAACATTTTTCTTTGTACATGTCCAACTCATGGCTTGCATCAAAGACATGAAAATTTTACCATACGCTCTTACCCTATCTATGATTTCCAGTGACATGAATAACACGAGTTTTTTTCCTTCCATGTACACTTATTATGTTTGTGTTCTGTTAAATGGGCCACAAGTACACTACAAATGAAGTGGCATTTGACAATGTAGAGGGCATTAAATGTTTTATGCCTTTTTCCACTGTGGATATATGAGTTCATGATATTTTCTGATGTTTGGCAGGAAGGGCAGGGACAGATAAAACCACAGAAGCTGTACGTGGCCGATCATGGAGGGAAAAACTTATCAATATTATCTAGCATAAGCATTCTGCCCTTCTCAAGGCTCTTTGTGGTTGGAAGTGAAGATGGTTACTTGAGAATTTGTTGTTAGACGATTGTGTATAGTTGAATATGATTTGTGGTGATGCTTTTGTTGTGATTTTTGTAGCTCTTAGTTTATTCTTATTGTCTGCTTAGCAGAGATTTATGAGGATAGAAAGATGCTGATGAGCTGTGAAGTTGATGTAAGATTTGTAACAAGAGACTCATGGTTGAGACATGGTAGGAAAATGTTCTGCAAAGCTAGTTAGGAATCTTTGTTTTTCTTTTCTTTGCATGCGTGATGCGTAAACCTCTGTAGAAGAACATTAGCTCAGGCTTGTCCTTGTAACACGAAAACGGAATGGTAGTACATGTATATATTTACTAGTTTACTTTTCTTAAGCAAAACTAACGTTGACTTTGGTTCCTTTGATTGGTCGCGAGTTCCAAGGTTCATGGAATCGATATCTACTCTTCCTTGCGGATCCAGTGATGAAATGTCAAAACTTTTTATATTACTATTCTAGCATTTATTTCTGGCCTTTCTTGTTGGAACTCGTGTATATGATATGACGAACTGTCTGCAAATGAAAAACCATTAACCTGTTATTGTATGCATCTTAACTAGCTTTTTTCCTTCTTTTTATCTTAAAAACAAGTATGGTTCGGGGTGGTGTGTTCATGCTTTTCTCTTGCAGCTACTTGATGGTACAATGCTTCAAGCTGACAACAAGGACTGCGAAGGTTTGTGTAAAGACATTTACCCGTTGTGATGCCGGAAGTCAGGTGCTAGGAAAGGCCTGTTGTTCTAGCATGAGGTAAGGTTTAATTTGTCCTAGAATAGAGAGATTATGTTGTAACGATAACAAAATTCACGACATTACAGAAATGTGTTGCACAATCTCTGGGCAACTTTTCTCAGGATGCCAATTGCATTTGCAGCTTTTAAGGTTAATGGTTAGTATTTTGCAGATGATAAAGATGGTCTTTTTCCAATGGTAAAATCTATATTCTTGCATGAATCTGCAGTCTATATTTCAACACTTGCAACTTTTTCTTTAGAATCAGATGACAAATATATTATTGACAATTAAATGCTCAAAACAGGCATTACTTGAGCATCTATCTGTTTGTCTGCTAACAATTCCAATAAGATTAAGTTACAGGTGTTCACATGATAGAAAACACCATAGAGATTACATGGACAGTGGTAAGCCAGGCAGATGTCCACGTAAACAACTGTACAGTAGAATGAAGATAGACATCAGATAGTCGGGATAAAGAATGATACAGACTAACCAAAGGTTTTCTCAGTGCTGTAGCACATGTAAAGAAATCCGTCATCATCCTTGTAAGATTCATAAATCGAGTCCATTTGACTTGCTGAGATAAACGTGAAATGCGAGTTTAAGAGCTACGAAATATATCAAGGAAATTGTTTGTTTGAACTGCATTACAAGGTTATAGGAACTGGAAAAGTATTGGTACCTGTTTGAGGCAAAGTGTTTTTCACAAATACAAACAAAGCTTTTCCAGGAGTCAAATGCAGCCTGCTACTTAGCATATGGATGAATTGTCCTACTGTCATGTCTCGGGGAACAAGGTATCTGTTTGTAATACAGGAAATTCAAAGTAAAGATGGCATCCTCTTAACCGGAAGAGAGAGGAAAAAAGCAGGCATGTCTCAGAGCAATCATCAGTAATTTGATTTTCAAACACCAATTTTGTCAGATGTCTCAAGTTCATTACAGTACCGAACCACTAGAAACAGTGGAAGAATGTATGTTTCAAAAAAAGTCTTCTCAATGTAATAACGACTGATACCCTGATGACTAATATGGATAAGAACCAGACAGATAGATAAGTAATAACCCAAAAAAGTATCATCATAGCTGAACAAGGGATCAGACGCGCGATTAGAATCATTGAGATCAGGAACAATGATGTGCTACTTTCAGAAGGAAGGTTAAGTTGATTATAAATTTTAGAAGAAGAAGAAAATATTGCATTGGATAATGAGACTAGGACCTACTTTTTCTTCTCGATTTCTGGCAGGTCTGCTTTCGAATATCTTTCAAGAATAACCTGAAAAGAGTAATAAAAAGGAATCAGATGTAGTTCTGATGAGCCAAAGAAGGTTTACAGAGACAAATTGTTTCATAACTGGGTGTAAACATCTTGCATTTGGCCTCCGGAAACCTATATTTTATTTTAATGAGATTTCAAAGCATCCACTACTTCAGCCTTAACCGTTGTTTTGAAGCGAAAACAGGTTGTAACAGGAGACTGTATCCAACGGCTTAAGTGATAGAATGCATCTGTTGCCCTCCATTTCGAGTTTGAACGGTAACATTCAGCAATAACGATGGTTATGTCTGTTGGCCGCAGCAACCACGAGTTCTTTATTCAACTTTTACACATACTATCGTTTTGATTCCCAAGAAAACAATAATTCCAGGCAGAAAAACTTCGTCTTGCCAACTTATGTGCCACTAAGATAATCGATGGACATTTAGAAAGTTATCTTTTGACAAAGAATATACATGAGAAAATGATGTATTACTTCATTTTCCAGTTTCAACAGTGTCATTCAATAGATAAGAGATGACTCCTAATTGTAATAGGCTGAACATCAAACCAGACCTGATGAACAACGTGTTTCAGACATGATCACTGCATATGCTTAATTGGAAGTTGAAACACTCGACCAGAGACAGATTCTCGCAAAATCTAATGCAAACGGACAAACTACTGACACGGGGGGAGAAACTCTGTATCTTTATACAGAGACATTTCATATTATGCACAAAACAGGAGCTCCGGAATATAAGAAATGCAAGTGTAAATGAAGAACTTACAGGAACTCGATCTGGGTATTTCTTGATTATCTTGTTAGATTCTTGGAGTCGCTCATCTACACCATAACCATAGACGTTAAATGTAAACAAATATATATGATTTCTAACGTCAGGTGTCTTATTGCCAAAGAAAGTAGCAGAAAGCAATGAAAGCAGCAAACTTGGAGATGTAAGACCAACCAAAAGCGAACTCCTGCTTGAAAGACTCAACCTTGCCCATGGATTGACGGTGTCGGTGTCTAAAGGGAAAAAAGAGAAGAAGTTGAAAAGATGGAAAGGAGACGTTTATGGTGTTGTGGGTATTCGTTATAATTGCTTGGAGACGAGTTGAAAACGAGGGTGCGTAGACATATTTGAGACAGCTAGAGGAGCTTGATTGTCGTGTAAGTTTGTTACGGAAAACACTGGGACAACTCACACCTTCCTTCCGCTTCCATCTCACATCACATGGCCTTGCCAGGTTCTTCAATGGGCTTCCATGGATTCTTGCGAGATTCGAGCTTCAGCCCACGCCCTTATTCTTGAATTCAGCCTGCCGATTCCTTTCTTTCTTGGGCTTCGCTTTCAACCTCAAAGTCGAGGTTTTTGTCGTAGTTAAGATAAACTTTCACCTTCTTTCACCATGACAAAGTAAGAATTTTGGTTGAGATGTATCTTCTGCCAAATGATTGAAGGTGTGGTAGGGATAGGATAGGACAGCTCGATTCTTGTCCATGCCCATGGGAAATTATCACACATGTGGTGAGACAAGGGGACAAAGTTTACTTATAAGCTACTGTCCATTTGAATGAAGCTGTCATCATGTGTTTCTTTGCTGGACAGGAAAATGAAGAAAATTTCATGGTTTCAGGATTACCATTCACTTGCTCCTCCTGAATCCTGAATGATCATTAGAACATTGACAGGACAGGACAGGAGGTTCACAACTTCATTCTAGTAATGACAATCCAAAATGTTATGGTTGTAATAGCAGGAAAAGGACATCCAAACATTATTGTAGGCCCTGGGTTTAAGGCATGCACATGATGTTCGATAATTCAACCTTCAATTCAAAGAAGGAATATCTTAGATTCTAAGTTAAATTCTGAAAATATTTCATTTTTATAAAAACCTGAAACAAACAGAAGACATAATGGACTTGGAAGTTACTTAGAAATAGGTGGCTGAGTCTCAAGAGCTGAGTTGGTGGACAAGACTCAATCTGTGGAAAGGTAAATGGTCAAAAACTCCGAACCAACTCTAGCTGTCGCCAAGTCAAGTGCGGTGGTGGCGCTCCATCATCAAATTCACCGTTGGTTGGTGAGATTGAAATTATTAATATTACATACGCGTTTCATCCCTATCTCGGCCAGCCACCGTCACCGACTCCCTCTACGATTTTTGACCACTGATCAACGGTCCCATGTTAAAACACCACGTGCCCTCTTTTTCACTCTCTCGCTATATATACGATCGTTCTCGCTTCTACTGCCACACCATCGGGTCTCCTCTTCACTTCTTCTGCTGAGTGGAAAGAGACCTTTATTCTGTACTTCCTTACCACCTATCTAAGGTTCTCCTCCATCTTCTTCCCTTGCTTTCCTTCTAGTTTTGTTCCTGCTTGGTTGGTTCTTGTTTCCATTTGTTGCTCCTGCTTTACTTGCTTCTTTGTGGTCTAGATGTGAGCAAGTCTGTAACTTGCTATGTGCAGGTTTATTCATGTTGAGTTTATCATTTTGGTTTGTTTGTGATCTATGTTCGGTGATGTATTGATTATGGTTGTTCATGTTCTTCTACTGATTTTAGCTTTAGATCTAAACGTAAATCACTTGTACTTATTCAACTTCCTCGCTGCTTCCTTTCTCCAACTTCTCAACGAATCTAGCAAAGATTCAATCTTTTTATTCTCTTGAGTTGCAAAGTTTAATCTTTTCCTTTTTGAAGTGTAAAGTTTCAGTCTCTCTTTTTTTGAAGTGCGTTGTGCAATAACATGCATCTTCTTTGGAGGAACTGGTTATTTTGCTTGGTCTTGTGATGTTGATTTTTTATGTCGTGTTTCAGCTTGAAAGAAATGGAGACCTTTCTATTCACCTCCGAATCTGTGAACGAGGGACACCCAGACAAGCTGTGCGACCAGATCTCTGATGCAATACTAGACGCTTGCTTGGAACAGGACCCTGACAGTAAGGTGGCTTGCGAAACATGCACCAAGACCAACATGGTCATGGTTTTCGGAGAGATCACCACCAAGGCTAATGTGGACTATGAGGAGATTGTGCGTGCCACTTGCCGGTCAATTGGATTCACATCTGATGATGTTGGCCTTGATGCAGACAATTGCAAGGTTCTTGTGAACATTGAGCAACAGAGCCCTGATATTGCTCAGGGTGTCCACGGTCACTTAACTAAGCAACCTGAGGAGATTGGTGCTGGTGATCAAGGCCACATGTTTGGCTATGCCACCGATGAGACCCCTGAGCTTATGCCCTTGAGTCATGTTCTTGCTACCAAGCTTGGTTCTCGACTTACCGAGGTCCGGAAGAATGGTACTTGTCCATGGTTGAGGCCTGATGGCAAAACTCAGGTTACTGTTGAGTATTACAATGAAAATGGTGCGATGGTTCCTGTTCGTGTCCACACTGTACTCATCTCCACACAACATGACGAGACAGTCACCAATGATGAAATTGCTGCTGATTTGAAGGAGCATGTCATCAAGCCTGTCATTCCTGAGAAGTACTTGGATGAGAAGACGATCTTCCATCTCAACCCTTCAGGCCGCTTTGTCATTGGTGGTCCTCACGGTGATGCAGGTCTCACCGGTCGCAAGATCATCATTGACACTTATGGAGGATGGGGTGCTCATGGTGGTGGTGCCTTCTCTGGCAAGGACCCAACCAAGGTGGATAGGAGTGGAGCCTACATAGTTAGACAGGCCGCAAAGAGTGTTGTGGCCAGTGGACTAGCAAGGAGGTGCATTGTTCAGGTTTCTTATGCAATTGGTGTTCCCGAGCCACTGTCTGTGTTTGTAGACACATATGGTACTGGAAAAATTCCTGACAAGGATATCCTCAAGATTGTGAAAGAGAACTTTGACTTCAGGCCTGGTATGATTTCCATCAATCTTGACCTCAGGAGAGGTGGCAATGGCCGATTCTTGAAGACTGCTGCGTATGGGCACTTTGGCAGGGATGATGCTGACTTCACATGGGAGTTGGTGAAACCCCTCAAGTGGGACAAGGTCCAAGCTTAATTAATGTCGAAACTATATGGCATTAATATGAAGCTAGCTTCTTCTATCTATCTGCTATTGCATCAAACTTTTAGCAAGTTCTCATTTTAATTGTTCTTTAAGTTCTTATGTTATTTGAAAGATGGAAAAATTTGTATTCTGAGGGAAGAACAGATGAGAAAGATGATGTATTCAATAAGTTGTTTCTTCCTCTCAGGAAGAGCTAATAATAGGGAGTAAAGAGAAGCATTCATTCACACCAGATCTTCAAGAAGTGAATTTTGGTATCTCTCTGTATTCATTAAAAGAATCAATCTGTTTCTGTTTCTGTTTCAATGGTATGATAATGATATAATGAGTTATAAATTGCAGAAAGAAATTTTGGTATCTCTCTGTAGTCATTAAAAGAATCAATCTGTTTCTGTTTCTGTTTCGATGGTATGATAACGATATAATCAGTTATAAATTGCAAAAAGGACTTAATGTTCTATTTATAAATATTTTCCCTCGTTGAAGACAAACATCATCCAGCCAAAGTTGCTCTGTATTACTTCTGTAACGTGGTCAGTCTATCTTAATTATGGCCACAGGCTGGCAATTCAATCATAATCCATCTAGAGGCACTTGCATAGTATTTACCTTCTCTGGAAATTCAGTTTTCCTATGAAATAGGCAAAAAGAGAAGCAGTAATGACAGGGAAGATGATAAGCACCGAAGCAACAATACCCAAGAAGTCATGGTGAAACCCAAAGTAATCTTTTAGGAAATCAGCAATGGTTGTTGTCTGGCCAAAAGCTGTCATCTTTTTGTTTATGTCACCATATTGAGAGGTGAGCGCCCCATTGATTGCCCATGAAGTTGGACTCAGATAATATAACCAAAGCCACCAGCTAGGAATACGCTGCAACAACCAACAATTCATTCTAGTGTAAGCCTTTCATTTCTCACCATCTCACAATGTCAAAAAGAAAGAAATGTGAAAATTTTCCTGAATCTGAAGACTATGCAAGATGCTGAACAAAATCAAGCCTACTGGTTCTTAGGATTCCTGAATGTGGTACCATTTGCATAAATGTGGTACCATTTGCATACTTACTCAGTTGGGTTGAAAACAGAAAAACTGCAGGAAACTCATCACCAAAACAGCGGAATTGCAAGCAAGGATGAAAATAAACTTCTTAATGAAAAATTATAGGTTTCTTTGTCTGTCAACTTACAGGTTTAGGTACAAAGAAGCCACAAAACAAGTTCAGGATTGTGTATACTGATGATGACAAAATGAAAGCCACTTGGATATTTGGTGTAACTGATGCTAGCAGCATTCCAATGTAGCTGAAGCTTAGTAATGTGCAGAACATCACATAGAACGACCAGAATATCTTATAGGCAGATAACTGGTAACCGATCATAGGATATGCGATGATCACGTATATTATTGCCTGACTGATCAAATATGGAACCTCAACTAGAACCTAAAAAAATAATTAGTCACGAGTCAAGAAAGACACCAAGGTTAGATATATATCTGATTCCTGAATGGGACTCTCTTATGACTTGAATGGCCCAGGATAAAGATGACAGAACTGAAACAAAACATTGCAAGTCCTAACCTGTGCAAAAGAATATGCCCAAGAGGAATACATTCCTGCAAATCTCTCCCTGTAAAGAACAGTCCGTTCCATCGCTACAAATGGTACAATATTAGAGCAATTGTTTATGCCATAAAAGATCATTGCAGTGTATGTTACTCCAGAAATGTTAAACAAGTCTTGCTGGTTCCGACTACAGGAGGAAAAACAGCCAAACGTTATAAAGATTCTAGGACTTTGTAAGTTGTGAAAACATGGAAAACAACGTAAGGACTTACATTTTTGTTCCTTGTCGCCAGAAAAGTAGGCCAAACAGAATGGAGGTGGCTGCAACATAGGCAAGGCGCATCAGATTGTGTGAAGGATTTCTCCAGTAGGACAAGTTCTGTTTCCACAAGCAAGTTTTTAATTGCTCCCATCCGTCCTGTGAAAAATGAGTGGGAAACTGCAATGGTGTAGAACCAGGAGTTGGTGAACTTAATTGCTTGATCAACTCTTGGTTCTCCCTGTAGCAGCACACAGAATAGGTCAGGAACTATGACCACATACTTAGACAGGCATAAGATTATTAATTGGGAATGATAGAAACTTTTTTGTCAATACTCGGTTAACTTAGAGCTTGATGTTACTTACTCATACAAGGTGGACAGTCGATATATTTGTCCAAAATCTACACCAAGTTCAGCCTCTGCTGATATAGAGGTGACCTCCAGCATCCATGTTGCTGGATTATAGTTGTCTTTAATCTTTGGAACCCCAGGAATACTCTATGCAACGAGTTGGAACACCATAGTTAGATAATATTCATGGAAGATTAGATGTGGAAAGGCACCAATCAAGATAAATATGAGCTTTAATCCTGACCTCAAAATACTCGATCACTCTGCTGGAGTGCTGACCCAATGGCCCCGCATAGATAATGCGGCCACCGACTTTCATCAGAATCAGCTGGATTAAGAAATAATATGCATCAGATAAATATCGATTTACTGTTTCTGAAATGCATTGGGTGTAAGAAACCAGGTTAAACACAATTTTCCTGTTCCTTTTCATCCAAGCTTTGTGAGTGCAAATTTAAAGAGAAAATGATTGTAGGTTGGATACTTCATTTTCTTTCTTTAAAATGTCAACTTCTTTTCTGCTGATTTTCTTATCTTTATCCTACAAATGCTATATAAAAAAATCTTTTGAAGATTAGGTAAGAGATCAGTAGATGGTGATTCATAAAATTTCAACATCCATTCATCCTCTCCTTATATGCCTATACTAGCAAAAACAGGTCTTCATGCTTGCCAGTGATATTAATTCTAGCAAATGGAATAGTTTTGCATCGGATGACATATTGAATGGCTTCTGTTCTTATGAGAAATTAAGGTACCAACAATATTTACCTCATCAAATGCCTCAAAGATATCAATACTGGGTTGATGGATGATGCAAACAACTGTTCTTCCTGTTTCAACTATGTTCTTCACTGCTCTCATGACAATTGCTGCTGCTCTTGCATCTAAACCTGTAGTAGGTTCATCCATAAATATGAAAGATGGATTGGCAACAAGCTCCACAGCAATAGTTAGTCGTTTGCGCTGCTCAGTAGATAAGCCATCAGTCCCTGACACGCCAACTAAGGAATCTTTAATTCCATCTAGCTCAATAGTTTCAAGGACTTCATTCACAAACTCCTGGAAGAAAATTACCAGGAAGTTTCAGACTTCAATGCAACACTTGGTCTTCAACATTGAAAATATAAAGATATTGTAGTTTCTATTGTCTAAGAACAACATACAGATTTAGTTTTCGAATCAAGCTCAGACGGGAGCCGCAACCAAGCGGAAAAAATAATAGATTCTTGAACTGTAACTAGAGGGGAGTGTATGTCTGTTTGCTCACAGTAGCCAGACATTCTAGCAAATGTGTCCTGAACCTTGGGGTATCCATTAATTCTGATATCTCCTTCAATAATACCTCCAGTTTTCCTGCCGGAAAGAACATCCATAAGAGTTGTCTTCCCAGCTCCACTAACTCCCATCAGTGCTGTTAGAATTCCAGGTCTAAAAACACCGTTAACGTCAGAGAGAAGCTGGAGCTTTTTCCCTTCAAAACCTCGTTTTTTCATTTCCTGAAAACATGCAAATTGAAAGTCAGTTGACATAAGTTGCTGGAAGTTTTCTGTTGATAACAAGAAAATGACTCTATTTTGTTACAATTACCACAGGGGTGTCAACATAGTACTGCACTTCCTGAAATGTCACAACATGGGGCTCAAAAGGTAGAACCATCCTTCCTGCAAAATTGTACATAGCAACCATTAAATGGGCAAGATAATGACCTTATGCCTGATCTCCATCATTACAAGTTCCATGTAGAGTCATCAGCTTCTTTACGAATAATTTTTACCACACTAAACTCCGTCACCTAATAGAGATAAACTCACCCGTTATAGATCCTATAGTAGAATTAGGATGATCTCCAGGTGTTGTCTTTTCTTTGTCAAAAACAATTCCAGTATCTGTTTTCCCCTTCAGCTGATTGTACTTCTCAAAAGAAATAATAGCTTGAGAGTTTCCTGGAGCTGATTGAGCATTACCATAAGCATTAGAATACTGTCTTTCAGAAAGAAGTACTGAGCAGTGAACGTGCTTACGTTTCACAAAGGTCAAGGCCAAAGTAAAACCAATGTTGAAAAGCACTGTAAATCCAATTAAGACAACAGCTGATATCCAATAAAGATGAGCATCAAAGTTCAATCCACGAGCTTCTAGCAATTGGTGCCCCACCGTTGTGTTATCAGACACAATCTGTATGTGTGAACAAAATCACAAAGTAAATCAGTTCTGCTGCATATACGAAGCAACTCTGAAATTTTGTTTTTGGAAATGATAATGGGAAAAGGAAAGTCAAGTGACTGAAAATTTTTAAAGTATTCATAAACTTTATTTCATTCTCTAACTTCATGAAAATTCTAAAAAGATGGACTTGTAGCTTACAAATTGGGTGAAAAAGAAAGTTTCCAGGAGATGAATATTCTACCTTTTGCCACCGGGGAGCAAGAAATTCGTTCACCGTCAAGCCTATCTCCCCATAAGTCACGGGATTGATCCAAAATCCCCATGCTAACCAAACAGGCATGGAGGCTGCAATGTAATAGAACAAACTGCTCACTCATGTTATCTGAAAATATTTATGGAAAGATCACTATAGGAGCAATAGGGTACTTACGTTTTTGGATAATGAAGCCACCAAATATTAAAACAAGCAGTATAGAGATGGTTCCTGCAGTCAATGAAGAAACTTCAGATTGGAAGAGGGAGCCGAGAAAACGGAACATGGATATCGATGTCATGTGTATCAGAAAGAGTATCAGAAATTGGCTGAAGAACCTGAAAGACACAGTAGAGATGAAATGAATTATAAATCAGGAATAACTGTAGTAAACTGCAGTTTTTATAAGCTAATCTTGAACTCATCTGTATCTTACCTTCCAACCTCAGGACTGTAACCTATTACATAGTAAGTAAGTGATGTCCAAACAAGAGATTCCAAGAAGGAAAGTGGCGCTTTAAGCAGAGCAGCAGGAATTGCATAAGCCCATGCAGGGTAAAAGCAGAACTCTCTGTGTTTATGGAAAACTGCAAGTCTTGAGATAGTCATCTGCAGTTCTGGAAATCCATCGACTACCAATATAACTAGTGCAAAAAATAAGCCTCCCATGTAATAATTCCCATGGATCACATCAATAGACATTCTTGTGCGCAGCAGAACTGTCATGGTGATTGAAGCAACTATCACTAGCTGCAGGAGAGGCAGAAAGTAGAAATGTTTTCAGGACAAGGAACATACAGACATAAAACTTCTGATAAGCATACAGGAAGTTACCTGTGATGATTTGAACACATATGTAAATGAATTGCTTTTCATTAGAAGAAGTTCCCTCTTTGTGCAGGCTTTGAGCAGCTCCCATTTTGACAATGAGTATCTTTTGAAAGCCAAGTTACTCATGTTCCTAGCAGGTTTGTCAAATGGCTTAGAAAGCTCCTCCTCTAACTTTTGCCCAAACCAACATTCTCTGAATTTCTTCATGAATTCATCAACCGAAACATAACTATAAGGCTGTTCTGCATGGTACCAATATTGTCCTTGATCTTTTCTAGATATTACCTGGAGATTAGAACAGTAAGACAACTCCAATTTCTTGTTCAGTAATGATCTATGTTCGTGATGTGAAATCTACCAACTTACCTCCTGAAGGAAGTCTGCAACTGCTTTTCTTTGAGGACATCTAAACCTGCAATCCTCAAAGAATTTACAGATGTTAGAGCGCGGACCATTGTAAATGACCTTCCCTTCTGCCATCAGAATGATGTCATCAAAGAGTTCAAAGGTCTCTGGTGCTGGCTGAAGGAGTGCAATCAATGCTGTGGCATCAGTTAAGTGCACCCAATGCTGCAGACAGGCTACAATCTGGAATGTGGTGGAACTGTCTAAGCCATTGGATATTTCATCCATAAATAGAGCTTTACTGGGTCCTACAATCATCTCTCCTGTATAAACATAAGATAAAGCTCTTAGAAGAAGATAAAGTTCAGGAAGGTAGGCTGGATCATGCTTGGTTGTTACTCCTCAGATATATAGAGAAATACAGAAGAAATAAAAGAATTCTAAAACTGGAAATCATATTGAAGTTAAGCACTTTAATGGAAATGATTTCTCAAGAACCCTGAAATCTGCTCTTAACTAGGAGAGTCCCTTTTCTTATATATGCTACCTGTAGTCAACCGTTTCTTCTGACCCCCGGAGATGCCTCTTCTCATGACATCTCCGACAAGTGTATCGGCACAAATATCAAGTCCTAGAATCTGAAAGAATGAAGAAAATAAATAACGAATATTGCCAACCATGTACCAAATCTGAATTAAAAAAACACTTGAAAGATTCAAACATTAAATAATAAACCATTAAAGTACCTTCAAGATGTAATCCGTCTGAAGGGTACTTTCCAGACCCTCAACAGATATTGCCTGCATTATAACCTTCCAGTCATGGTGACAAATGGTTGTGAATTCACATAATTGCTAAAATGAGAGACTCATAATGGAGGAAAAGCTTTTCATTATTCTAGTAATCAAAGCTCTTTTTATAACTTCAGAATCATTATTTTAAACATCAAACCTTGTTAAAAGTTAGTTCATGCTATTTTAGTTTTCTCAGCACAAGTAGAGAAAACTGAACTTTGCAGAAAAATCATTACAAACATTTTTTTGGGGACAAAGAAGTACAATGAGGGCTCAAAATATCATACTTTTTGAAGTTCTGGAATTCCCAGTTGGTGAATGTATTATTACCTTCATGTAAGCATCAACATCAGGTTCTGGGATTATCCCTTCTTGCTTTTCCCTCTTAATGACTTCCTTCATAATCTCTTTTACACAAAGGAAAAAAATCAAAGTGATAATCACTGTATCAAGAGAAAGTTGCACTCGAGAAATGCTTAAATTTGAGATACAACTAAATTCTATAGTCCTAACATTTCAATTTCATCCTAACTTATGATCAAAACTACGTAGGCCATACAGTTTGAAATGCACATATATTTGAACCTCAACCAAGTTGATTAACAAATTAATTGGAAACTAACATACCGCGTATAAAATATCTGAGAAGAAGAAAGAACAAGAGCTGAGAAGGATCTACGCTAAAGTGTTTCTTAACTTAATGTGTTCATTTTGCTTCAAATGAAAACACAATGGTTTCCTTGAAACTCATAGCGAGCAGGGGGAATGGTTCTTAGCATCTCTAAAACTGAAATTGACAAATTCTGCACTAAGCATACTTACCGGCTCGGTTTCCTATACCCTGACACCATGCCGAGAAATCAATTGTTTCCCTGACTGTCGTCTCAGGAATGTGAAGGTCATATTGACTTATATAAACAGAGGTTTTCTGAGGAACAAACTCATCCATTTGGTAACCATTGTAAGATATTTCCCCAGAAATCTGTAGAACAAACATAGCAAACGATATACTGAGTCTCAAGACAGGAAAAGACCTTCAGAAAATGGCTGTCCAGCAAAGAATAAGTCATAGTTTTTAGTAACAAACGATATGCTGATGGGCATATAGTTTTTTAGTGAAAGAATAGATCTTCCCGTGAATCTGCTGACAACCATAGAACAAAATGTTTTATGCAATAAACGTCACCAACTTGTGGAAGCATTAAAAAACCTTCAAAGAATGGCTTAGTTTCCCAGAAAGCGCCAATAACATAGTGGTTTTGCCACTCCCTGGAGGGCCAAGCAATAAAGTCATCCTGCAAAATGAATCCTTTAATGTAAGTGAATTTACTTTTCAAAACGTTTCCGTCATTTCTCTACCATGTAAGTACACTGGTCTGGCTTATTAGGAAAAAGGGTAACCTGTAGCTATGCCTATTGAGTGATTAATCAAACTCATAAAAGCTAGCAAAATTTGAAGA
Organism: Erythroxylum shatona; assembly: GCA_027568895.1. NCBI lineage: Eukaryota > Viridiplantae > Streptophyta > Magnoliopsida > Malpighiales > Erythroxylaceae > Erythroxylum > Erythroxylum shatona. Next base: position 56,028,652 of record JAOSBK010000206.1, read on the forward strand.
CTACCTTCCAGGCTTGATAGAACCACTGACGTCCTCTAGAATGGTTATCTTGGCTTTTTCTTCAGAAAACGGCAGATTGAAGAACCCCTGCCACAGGAAGAAAGCTCAAAGTGATTGTGAAAATTTGAGCTGTATAGATCACCATAAGAAGTCAACAGACTTAAAAACACAGCTCGGTGACAAACAAGACAAGGGCATTGATCAGTGTTTTGGAAATTATTCATAGAGCTAACCTTCTGGATTGAAAAAAGAAAAAACAATTTATTCAAGTGGAACCCTGCAAGTTTCCTTCTTGGAAGAACTAATCTAGAGAGAGCATTAACATTGCATGCAGGTACTTACCGAACAAATATTCTTTGTGGTGTTCCAAAGAGTAGGGAGAGGCTTGCCATGAACTAGTTGACACTCTGCTTGAACAGTAAGATTTTTGTATCTTACTTCCACAGTGGGCAATTTTACACCAACTCTGCAAATAATCGTTGGTTAAACTTGACAGATCCTAAATTTATGTGCATACATGTATGAAGGCTTGAACTATGCGCATATCATTCAGATCATTACTTATCAATTCTGTTTCTAATTTTCTGCAATAATCTCAGGTTGTCATTTTCGATGTGTTTGATAAGTTTCTCTATCAACATATGACGATCTTGAGCTCCAAGTTCAGCAACGTTAACTATTCTTTTTCCACTTGCATTTCCAGCTCCAGCTGTACCATCTTTCCCTTCAAATAATGCAGTGGTAATACGTTCAAAAGTTGGCAACCTCTCAACAGCTTCCCACTGCAAGCGATCTTCATCATCTACTACATTACTATGGTGACCAGAGACTACACTTGAGACACTGCGAAAACTACTTGACACATTAGCCCTAAAAGAGGACCTGATGCTTCTTCCAAGCTCAGCCAACTCGACCCTTAGTGACTCAATCCTATCGGGGCCAGCCAGCTGGGCCATTGTAGGATTAACAGGTTGGAAGGTTTAGAGACAGACAATGGGTCTTGACTCTTGAGCATATATATACATATGGAGATGCATGCACATATTTAGTTAATCATTTGATTGAGTTTCAAGATAGATAAAAGAGATTAAAAACAAAAGAGATGAAACCTGCACTGGATGAGGTAAGTCAATGCGTCATCTTATTGGTCAGCAATGGAAATGAGCCTAATCTTATTGTCAGCTGAATATTGAATGAAAAAGTCAAACGAGATTGCTGATGTTCGATAATGTCGTGTCTTGTCTTCTTACACATCTTGCTGATTATGTGCTTTTTCTTTTCTTTTTTCAGTTTGATTCTTGAAGACTAGAAAGATAACAAACATCAAACGAACTGTTCATGAGTCATAACAGATAAAAGTTGATGGCCTTGACTTTCTTGAACACACTGAAAATATGGTAAGTCAGCTTCTTCATATGACTTTCTCTCTAAATACCACTTGGAACTCGGGAAGTTTCCGAGTACTAATAAGAACATAGGATTTGTTTTACGCAGTATCAATTCCAGTCATCACAGCAGACCAGACGATTGTATATTTTAATCTGAAACTCGAGACACATATGGAAAATGAGATTCTAAATGAGATTTGACGAGTTATAAAATATGTAATTTCTTTCTTCCAAGTTGCTTGATTGATGATGATACATCAACTGACAATTTTCCTTGAGGAAAACCACAGAATAATCAGAGAGAAGAGCTGCTACTTGTAGCAATTCGTAACTTTTATTCTTCCAGTTGCTTTTGCAGAAACACAGATATCTGACTGCTTATAAAAATTAATGACTAAATTTAATTGATTTTGACAATTATTCCTTAAACGAAAGATGATCACAACACCAACTGTAATGTACATGGAACTTCGCATCTCAGTTCCTGGCTTTAAGATGGGCATTCAGGAAGAGGGCGGTTGAAATTATCATCTATCCCGTAAACTTGGTTTTTAAAAAAAACAGCTGATTCAACTGGTCCAGTCCAACATCCGATCACCAACCCATTTCAAAAGATTATGAATTGCTGGAGGTGAAATTAGCAGTTTTGATTTTAGATCATCCATCAGCAATCAACAGCAGTCCAGTTAGTATCCTACTCTTTTGCAGAGCCATTGGCAATCATTTCCTGTTTCTCCAGCTCCAAGTAATAGATCTTGTCATTCATCCCTTCTTTTCTATACGCCTCCACCATGATACTAAAAGTTCTGGAATCTGGTTGGCATTGCACATCCTTCATCCGCTTATATACCCTCTCCATCTCCATTAAATCATCCGCCTTGGCACAGGCAGAAATAACAGAATTATAGAACGAGGTATTCTCAGGTATCTCAAACTTTCCAGCCAACTGGACACTGCTGATAACCTTATGGAACATACCTGCATTGGCATATCCATTGATAAGGCAACAGAATGTTTTGGTGTCTGCCCTCATATCCTCTGTACGCATCTGATTGAATGTCAGCTCCATGTTTTTTGCATCGCCAGCATCCGCAAAAACCTCAATAACATTGTTGAAAGTCGAGGTTGTCCATGGAAACTGAACCTTGCGCATGTACTCCATCACGGATGACATCTTATCGTACATTCGCTTCTTTCCATAAGCACCAATCAGAATATTAAAGGTCCGAGTCTCAGGCTCGACTCCGAAGCTTCTGAACTTCTCATACCATCTTTCCATCAAATCAATCTGACCCTTGTTACCAAACACACTGAGTATAATGTTCATGGTCCAAACGTCAGGCTTACAAGTTGTGCTCTCTAGCATACTAGACAGCACCTTTTCCATTTCATCATACATTCCAGCCTTCCCATATCCGCTCAAAACCACGTTTTGTGTAACCGTGTTTGGAGAAATCAGTCTATCATCCATTTCTTGGTATAAAGTCTCAACTAATTCGAATCTGGAAGCATCAACGCAGGCCTTGAGTAAGGTGCTATAAGTGAAAACATCAGGCTGGCAACGGGGAAGAGTTTTCATTTGGTTAAGAGTGGAGAAAGCGTGGTCAATCAGATTGTTGCGACAATAAGCAGCGAGTAATGCAGTATAAAGTTGAGCAGTGGGTTCTAATCCTGCTTCAAGCATTTCATCGAACAGTTGATGAGCACGTTGAGGCTGGCCGCATCTTCCCAACAGAACTAGAAGCTTCATGTAGGTTCCTTCTTTTGGATGGTAAAAAGGTTGTTGCTTTAGCATCTCGAAAACCTAGTGAAGAAAAAGATCCATACTTTACAAAGACCCAATTGCCAAAAACACATGGAACTGTCAATAGCAAATAAAATGAGGAAGAACCTCAAGTGCTTGAGACCACTGCTTCTTTTGAATGGAATCGGACAGAGCTTCAGTGACGGTATTGGCCCAGGCCTTAGCATCAGACTTGCGATCGAGTTTCTTCTTGAGATTCTTAATGGGGGCTCTCTTGGAACGTGAAATTTCAGTGATGCCTGGGTATTGGCCTTGCTTCCAATGCCGCTGCTGCTTTTGGGAAGAAGAAGAAGAAGAAGGAGCAGTTCTAGTAGATGGATAAGAACATCGAAGAAAAAACATTTGATGATTGTTGATGATCTTCTTGTTGTTGATGTTGACGTTATCGCAAGGAAGAGGAGAGGAGACAAGTGAAGACGAGAAATAGCATAACATGACTGATTTTCGCCAAAACCCAAACAATCCTTCTATCCTTCGCCTTTAGAAGCTTCACCCTCTCTGGCTGTCTCAAAGTTTTATCACACACATAAGTCCTTTTCTTCATCAATTACTGCGCTAATATTTGTTCACTGCTCTTGATATTTTCTCTTCTAATCCAAACTAAAAAATGGATGGAGCCAATTTAGACAAGAACAACTAAAGATTTGAGGAAGCCATTAGTAAGAAAACAGTGGTTATTAGTATTCTTTCCTCTTTTTTAACTAATCAAGTTCTCCGTTTTCCGGACAAAAAAAGACAGACCATGCAATTCAATGAACCCTCCACTCTTCTAACTCATTCTGATCATTTGGTAAAAGAAAAATTCCTGTTAAATTTCTGCCATTCATGACTTCCAAAACAATAGGAAAAAGGTAAAATCTTTTGCTAACCCAATGACTTGGCTTGTGTTGCTTCTTCTTTTCCAGAATGACAGAACAGCAACGCTTCCCAAATAATGGGAAAAATGCTCACAAAGCTGTCAATCTTTTTTTGTAGTATCATCCTGCCATTAGACTCTACTTAATGGATATTGGATAATGCACGCTGAGCCAATATCTAAACAAACAGAGCACCCAATTGAGTATTTCACCAACAATCTGAAAATTTAACTTGGCTTTTCTACGTATTCTTTTGCTGTAAATCTTTTGAGCTATCTGATGACAACAACGTGATCAAAGGTAGAGAACAAAATTAAGTTTAGAAGAAGGGAATGAAAGAAATAATAAACCATCAACTTTTGTACACGCCACAGCTGCAAGGGCTCGTCTTTCTGGTACAATGTGATCTTCTCTACAGCTTCTATCAGCAAATGTTGAGAACTAAGAGAAATTTGTCTAATCTCTCCATTGCCTCCTCACTATGATCCAAGCCAACTTTCAGCCAATGCATAAGTATCGGGATAAAGACATAATCCATGAGATACCCTCCTGGTTATAATCTTCACAGTTTATAAACCTGATGTTTCCTTCTATCATCTGGATTGTTGCTCGTTTCTGAGTCAGATTTGTACTTGTAAGACTCGACCTCTTCTAGTCCTGTCCGGTTTCTTCCGCGTCTTCGGTCCTGAAATTCAATCCACGGCCATATTTAGTGGTGATTACCTTAAATCTATTAATAACTCCAACTTCACATGAAAATAGTGTGAGAACAAAGCATCTCCTGTTGGTAAAAGTTTAGAGCGATGGATGCCATTTTTAAACTTTCCATTGGAAACAAATAACAATCTGAACCCAAATGGAACTCAAATAAAAAGCTCAAAGCAAGTTTCTGGGTCAAACCTCTCTTGGCACAGGATATTCTTCTGATTCAAGCATGCGAACTACTTGACTCATCTTTGGTCTCTTTCCCGCTTCTGGATCTACACATCTTAAAGCAGTTAGAAGAGCTCTCTTAAGGGCACTAGTCGATGGTCTAGTCTCAATCGTTGGGTCTACCACCTCTTCTGTGCGCCTTCTTGCAACCATCATCTTCAACCATTCCACTAGATTTATCTGAAAGAACCAACCAACAGGATTAAAAAACAGCATTGTGGATTATATTTCTGCAATACATTACTATATTCACCTACATAACTAAAAGAAAAGCATACTGCACTAGATTCCCGAAAAGAAATGGCAAGCTAAAGTAGTTACAGGTTCTAATGCCACAATGAATGTTGGACCACTGTATGCTTTAACATGTTTGGTAAAATTCAAAGGATCTAATTGAGCTACTTCACATGATGTCCAAAGTCAAAATCATATATTGCTAGTCAATGGCAGGTTATGCATATGCTTCTGTGAAAATCACCACTCCCTCAAAATGAAAAGGCTTAGCATACACCTCATTCTCAGGGCGACCATAATCCACCGGATCTCTTCCAGTAATTGCTTCCAGAAGCACAACTCCAAAGCTATAAACATCACTCTTCTCACTGAGAAGGCCAGAATTTGCGTATTCCGGAGCGACATAACTGCAAAATCATTCAGATCTTAGCAAATAAAAGAAAACAATTGCATGTGAAGGAAAAGCAAAGAAAATATCCTAACAACAATGGAATTGCTAAAGTAACAATCAATGGTAGATTCAAAGGCCAGCAGAAAGAAAATGGAGGGACCGATGCCCATCAAGTTGCAATGGAACTCTTTTCTTGACACATTGGAAAGCATAAATAATTACAGTCATTCCCAACCCACCATTTTCACATATCATGATCTGAAACCTGATAGATGCTGGTATTTCTCTGTCCCTACTACTAAAAGAAACTCTTGATGATTAAGTTGTAAGAAATTGATGTTAGAGAACTACTCACCCAAAGGTGCCCATTACTCTAGTTGTAATGTGAGTCTTTCCGGCACCAAGCAGCTTGGCAAGGCCAAAATCAGATATCTTGGCATCAAAGTTCTCATCAATTAAAATGTTACTAGATTTTATGTCTCGATGCACCACTTTCGGTTCAATGGCCTCATGCAAGTAAGCCAGCCTGCAAATTAAGGCCATGAACGTGAACTCATGTGATATAAGATTATGAGGACTTGATTGATGGATGGATGGACTTACGCTTTAGCAGTACCGAGCAGAATTTTCATGCGAGCCTCCCAAGTAAGATATCCTAGATGATGCATACTTCCATGAAGCCACTGTTCTAAATTCCCATTGTTGACATACTCATATACCAGCATTCTGAAGTTTAACACAGGAAAATAGAAAACAACAAGTGAATGCAAAACATACAGTTTTGTGAATCTAAAACACTGCTTCATATTCACTTGCTCAATATAACACCAATTTGATGCCCCGGGAGGTTAATATGATGCAGGAAGGCACTATTATGTCCTTGGTGCTTATCTAAGTAAACCATTATCTGCAAAACTCGTAACAATGTCTAATGCAGGCACTGCAATTAGTGTTCTTATGATTGAAGATAGTAAAAAGGATATATGTATTTATTAATTTGAGAATGCAAGGTTGAAACAAAGTATCCTCGAATTTTTGTGACGTTCAATCTGTTGATTAGTTACCTATTCTATGATGACTTACTTGAACACTACCTACTTAAAAGAAAACCAAAATAACAAAGTACCTCTGTGTTCCTTCCATACAATAGCCCAACAGTCGAACTAGATTTTTATGCCTCACGTTACCAATTGCCTCTACTTCAACTCTAAAATCCTTATCAGCTTGTCCTCTGTAATAAAAGAACATCAACAGACTGTCAAATCTATTAACCTACAGACAGTAAAATGAGATCTTAAACAATAATGTACAAATGGAAACAACTTGATAAGATGCTTACGGGTTGTTGAGGAGCTTCTTAACAGCAACTGTAGTCCCATTAATCAACCGGCCTTGATAAACAACTCCATAGCCACCATCACCTATTACATTGTCCTTGGAAAACCTGTTAGTTGCCTCTTTCAGATCTCTGAGTGTAAACCAGTGACCCCAGCCTAAGTGTGAAAATTCAGGTAGACCAGACAGAGGTGAAGGTGCAGTCAAAGGATGTGAGGAAGTGTTGTAGAAAGAAGGTCTCCCAGTGGATCCTTCTTCTCCCACTTGAGAACCATCTTTCTCCATGTGAATGAAGGAGCTGCTATCATCGCCATATTCTGATTGAATCAATACTTTCTCCGATTCTTTGTCACTAAATCTGTCATTTAGGCTTACAAAACTACCTTGGTCCATTACAATCTCCTTTATTTCCTCTGGAACTTTAGGTACTTGGTTCATAGGGAGCAAGTTACCTGACCTTCTGGATCTTTTTCTGAAACTGAGCCATAGTGAAACCACCAGAACTGCTAGACAAACTACTCCCAGACAAACAACAATTATTACCCACAACTCTATACCAATGTATTTTGAAGTCAAAGTACTCTTGAGACTAGACACCATTTTCCTTCAGCTGCTACTGGGCCTACAGAAAAGGAAAACAAAGAAGGCCTCAAATCACAGAGCCTTCAAAGAGAATATGAATAAACCACAAAGTTTCAAGCAAAAGCAAAACCCACCAATCGATATAAAGAATATGATCACAACTATGTTAAATTGGAAAAGGAATGGGATACATATGGATCGTACAAAAGCACAGAACTTTAAACAACTAATAACTAGTAATTGACCTCGAATGAAATAAGAAAATGGAGATGAGAAGAAAAGAAGAAGAAGCAAGCATTTCGCTTGAAAACCGACCAGACAGCTCATCAGATTTCATCTACATTAGCTATCAAAGTAAAAAGCTGCATTAAAGTTGAAGAAATCACAAACAGGATCTCAAAAGACTTGCCTTTTCACACTCTCCCCCGTTGATTGATCTTCAAACGCTGTGTTTGTTCAAAACCCACATGGAAATAATATGATCCTGATGTGGAAAAAGAACGCCCATTGTAAAAGAATCACATAAACAGAGAGAAAGAGATTGATTTCCTTTCTGGGTTTTCAGAAACAAATTTGGCAAAAATGTATTAGACGATGTGTAGTTGTCATAGTGGGTGAACAGTGACGAGAAGAGACATGCTTTACATCACATAAACCTCAATGCGTACATACAGATATCGGGTGAAAACGAAGCGTCAAGGAAAGGAAGTCTTCTTGGAAGTTTCTTCCTTTTTAAAATGAGGTGCTGTGACTGTGACAAGTACACAGAAAGTCGTAGAGTTTTATAGAATCCCTGAAAGGACCGAGTAATAATCATTTATCACCAATCAGCGTGACAGAAGATTTCCAAGATCAGCCATTTCCTCGTTATTACTGCTCTTTAAGGACATATCCATTTTTTTAATCCTCCTCGTGCTCTGTGAGTTCCCTATTCTATTCGTTTCGAATGGCATTGGCTTCAGTCCTGAGACCTTACCAGCTTGACTAAAGCAAGTGAAAGCAAACAAGCAAGCTGTGACTTTTAACTTAAAAGTGGCCATGGTTGGTCGTGGTTTGGACATACGAACTCATCCCTCTTTTTAACTCTCTTTTTTCAACCTTTATACCAAGTTCTTGAAGTAATTAATCCTACGACAAAATGAAAAATGAAACAAACATGTGCTTTACTCTGTCGTCCACTGTGGTTTTGTCAAAAAACAGGGTAAAAAGTAGAAGAAAGATTTGACCTTGCAAGGATTTTTCGATGGCGGTAGATCAGATGATCAGATGGGTCCATTTGCCGGCTCAACCACAAGCGGTTCTGATTCTAAGGGCCTGCTTGTCAGATTATACACACAGAGACAGAGTCAGTCAGATACATAAATGTCTAATGATGCATCTGTATCTGATAATTAGATATATATGTCCTGCCTAATCCATACGTAGTTTACTTATTGTCATCTGTTTCTTCCAAGTTCTATTCTCCATATGATTTTGATTCGCATCATTGCAAAGAATTGGTAGACAATTGTTTAGTGTCTTTACACACACACTATCAATCCATCCCCATCTTATGGTGGCTTATAGTAAATGTTCTACATGCCGCCTGTGTGTACTGAGCTTGTTCAACACTAGAATGCTGTCTCCTACATATTATTTTTCCTGAAACATTAAGACACAGAGACATAATATGTTGATCTATCTCTGTATAAGTCCCCACCAAGGGCAGATGTTGTTTGAAACTTTTTAAGCCAATAACTTGTCTTAAACCACCAACTTAATTAAAGTTTTAAAAAATAATTATGCCAAAAAAAAGCGAGTTTTAAAGTGTCAAGTAACCTACCTGTTCAAAGGAACCCAATCCAGTGAGCTTCCAGGAAAGGAGATATACATGATAACTAAGGAGATATACATGATAACTAACTAAACATAATAATACTAACTTGACATGATTAGGTTCTAAAACTAGGTAGGATATGGGGAAACTTTACTTGAGGGATAGTCATCGCATTCTCATTATCTAAACTCTTTTGCTTGTTAACCACACAACAGAGCAGAACAGAAGCAGCAGGGATGGAATGTTTTTTTATAAGCAAGCCAAAGAGACTGTCTAATGATTAGTGCCTGTTTACTACAACTTGTAGGTCCTAACCCAATTAGTCTACGGACTACGGTGGTTGGAGCTTCACTAATGTCATCTCTAATCTTATTTTAGCTTTAGGTATTGATTAGGTTGGTTGTCTTTTTTATTATAGCCCATGTCAGAGTAGCTCTAAACACACTTCATTTTCTTATATGCAGATGTGGGTCTGCTTTTCTTTATAAAAAAGTTGTTTGCTTGCACCTAATCCTGTCTAGGAAGGCTGTGATTAATGTTTATGTTATTACAACAACTGCTACCACTATGTATAACCCCAAAATTATACGGGCTTGGTTTGTTTGCTTTGTAATTGTTTTTGTATCTGTTTGGCTTTACGGGATTGGAAGGACTCGTCTTTTGTATTTCTGTCAAAATAAGGAAACATGCAAAAACAGAGTACCATTCTCAATCCACTGGTCTTTATCATTTTCTTGATGCATGGCGTCCACTTTATCGAAAAGATTAGGTTTCATAATTCTTGTTATTTCACTTCAACATATCCCATTTCTCTGCTTTATTGTATTATTACTATACTAGGTTTTTTTTGTCACATTTACATATAGATTTACCAAAAACCACCTCTCTATTTTGTAAGGATAAATTTGCATACTATCAAATCTCTTCAAATCCTACATTAGTGCGAGATTCAAATTGAGTATGATGATAAATAAAGAAACATGCAATGCAACCAGGTGGAGCCAGGTGTGGACAACAAACAACAGAGCAGGTGAATGAGAAACAAATAAGATAAAAACATGTAATTCACACACCCATTTGGCTGACTGAGCTAGGCCACGTTGGAGCCTCAAATATGGTCACCTCAACTACTGTCAATTTCAATAACGTAAACAAGCTGCAGTGCTCAAGATATCAGACCAAAACATGAAGTGACTGAAGCCTATTCGTGTAACTCAGGTCTTCCAAACTTTGTGCCACAATCAAAACATGTTTACACAAGCAAAACATCAAACAATGCAAGAATACACTCGGACGTGATTTACATTAACCTTAGTTACACAACAGCTCAGGTACGTAATGAATATAAGAGTACAAAGATATTGAAGAATGAGAATAAGAAGATGAAAGCCAAGCCAGTAAATAGTATTCTTCCCACCACTCCCTTTTGTTCTCAATAGCATAAACCACAAAAATCTGGGAAGCAAAACAACCGATTCATGACTGTCCTCGTGAATTCACTCAGTTTACTGAATCCCTCAAATATAAAAGCCTTCTTGAAGGAGCTGGTGGCGCGAGGCCAGGAATATCCCTGATGTCTTTGTTGTGGGGATTGACAATCTGAAAAAAATACAGAAGTCACAACTCCACAACCTTTGACTTGAGACAACAATGGATGCAAGTATGTTGTGCAAACATACATGCAAATGATACGAGTAAAATAAACAAAAAGAAGAAGGTAATAAAAAGATGGAAATGTTATAGGACAACGCACATATCATATACTTTTTATGTTCCAAGAGAGGTGTTATTGAAGACTGTAACTATCACGGCCACAATTATAGCAATTTTTTGCAGCCATAAGAGATGTGAATAGGAAAGCATAAGGCTGTTTTACAATATCAATAGCTGAAGAGAATACCTTCACAACAATAATAGCTATTACACCACAGACAATAAGGAACAAAAATAGCATTATGCATTTATCTGTTGCCACCTGAAAAAAGAAAACAAATGGAGAAAGTTCAGTAGTTTACAAAGAAGGGTGAAAGACAAAAGTAATAAAGGAATAGAAGTATAACAAGACCAGTAACTAACTAACTAACCTGCCTTCCAATCTCTTTCACCAGCTGTGAGGCCTTCTTAATTGAAAATTGAATTGTGTCTAGTTCATTAACTATACGACCCATTTGATCAGTCTGCAGTGTTTTAGAACAATCATGAGTGAAGCATTTAAGAATGAGGATAAATTCAGGAAACAACTGTGATAGCTGATGATAGGTCTCATGCTTACTTGGCCTTTTAATGTAACAGCAGTTTGTGTTCCCACTTCAATCGTTTGCTCAACAACCTAAGGGTAAAATCTGAAGTTCAGAATACTAATAACATAAACATTTGGAAAAGCAAAGTGCACAAGATTGGTTACCTTTTTGGAGCGTTCAATGACTTGATCCGTTTCATCCATCGTCTTCTTTCCAGCATCAATAAGTTCTTGATTTGACATGGCTACAAAACAGAAGTATGATCTGAGATGAAGCTGACCAGCTATTAGAACTATCTTTTACCACATCAGGGACCAAAGAAGAAGAATGGGAGTTATCCACAATAATATATGTTCTCTTAATTTGATGAAACAAAAAGCAAGGCTTGGAAAATTATATGTTCTGTTAGTTTGATGAAACAAAAAAGAAGGGATGAAAGGTGTCGCCGACCCCCAACCTCAGTTATACGCTGCTTGGCAGAAGTTGCAGTGAAGCATGTGCTATACATGCTGCATTCGTTGAAGGTTAACAACTTCAAAGAAATAGAAGTAGCAACCATACGCAAAACAGGTAAAAATGGGACATTTAGCAGGACATATCTGCGTCTATATGATATAATAACTGCCACAGGGAATTAGAAACACAAAGAAACAAGACTTCCACCTGAAGCCAATTGAACATTTTCTTCAGCAGTGGGTTCACTAGCTCCTGCTCCCATGTCAAAAAGTTCAACTCTTTTATTACCAAGTGTATTCATAAACCTGAAATCCCACCACAGAGAAACCCACATGAAATCTAAAGGAACTTGTTTCTATGAAGACGGCCCTATCAAATTTAATATCACATTTTAGCAATGCAGACTCATTAGAGTTACTTTACCAATTAATCCCATCACGAGTTTCTATCAAAAATATTCTAACTTGGTATGACATTTGCATATGCTTAGAACAAACCGGTATTGTTTAAAGTATTGCTTTTCAACCCCAAACATTTCAAGACTCCGAACTCATGATATCTAACCTGTGAATTAAACAAATAGGTGAACTTACGTTTTCCTTAGAGCCACATAGGAGTTCAATTCCTTTATCTGCAGAAGAATAACCATTTAACAAACAAGCTATACATGTCAACTAAGAAAGAAAATCTAAGGAAGTTATAAGATTTAAAAAGATCTAACCATGGATTGCTTCTCGTCATTTAGTTGCCTGGTAACTTCAGGAGGATTTTTACTCTCCTCATCCTTGATTTCACGATCAAAATCTTTAATCAATCTGTAACAGTTAAGTGCAATATTCGTCACTTCAGCAGGAAAGGACAACAGTAGAGACCAATGTACTATGGAATATTTACTTTGTGCAACATAATAAGTATGTCATAACTGAGCTTTATAATATTTGTGCCTAGAGAATAAGATGTAGAGGCATAGTAAGATGAGTATAGGAAGAGTAAGATAAGTAGAGGCCATCTCAAAGCATGAAAAACCTGAATTTCTTGGTTGAACAAGACCACCAAAGATTTCGAATTACAACTCATTTTCAAGATCAAGTACACCAAGCCCATAGAAACCGACTTACCCAATAAGAGGTCCAACAGAAAGAAATCTAATGCAGAATATACATAAGCATATTTACATTCACTGAAGGAGAACTTGAAATAGTATCACCCGAGTAAACAGATGCAACAAAGGAGATGGTCCAAAATTCTGCGACAGGAAAGTCATAGGAAATAAAAGAAATGGTCAATATGTGGCACACCTTTTGCACTCTCTCATCCTCCCCGTAAGTTCCTCCAGCTGTTTGCTTTGTCTATTGGAATCTTTAATCTTATCCAGCTTCTGGAAGCCATTCCTGTAACAAAGAGCAATAATGCAAATCTATATGACCATCATCAATCTACTAGAGTAAGGATTATATAGTAACATAAGCAATCCCATCTACGCGTATGTGTACAATCAGATACGAGTAACTTGTATTCAGTTTCAGCACCATGAGAATAAGTAAAACGGTTTAAAATTCATAGGCAAAATGGGATTAGCAGCTGAACTACAGATGCCTTGAGATTAACTAAGCAGTATTGAAACGGACATAAAAACAAACAATAGTTGTGAAAACATCTTGTTTTTTCAGAAAGACAATGATCGTAACTTTAAACTGACTACTGATTTCTTTCTGCTAGTGGACCGTATTCAGCTTAGTTGTAAGAAAATATGTAACAAAACACAATAACAAAAAGGAAAAAAAAAATTACAAAAGCAGGTAACGGAATCAGAAGGTGGTGGTAAACTAATAACGCCATAAAAAAAATAAGCAGAAGAAGCAAAATGGTAAACCCAGATCTGGAGATTGACGGTCATACATATATGCATCGAAGGAAAATTGCAATTTTGAACAGAAAAGAGATAAAAGGTAAAAACTTTGCAAAGAAAGGAAAAACATACGAGACAGCTCGAAAATTGTCCTTGATTTCACCATGGATCTGCTCCAATTGAGGGCTCATCTGCATGTCACTCGCCATTTCAGATAAGCCGGAATCTCTTTTGCTTATCTCCGGCCTTTCCTTTGAATAATTCTCAAAAGCTCTAAACTTCTTTTATACTCTTCTTACTTATATCTCAACATCCAAAATAATGAAAACAAAAAAAAAAACCCACTTCGCCAAACCCAAGTCTCTATCTTTCCTCTCTAGTTCCTCCTCCACTCGCAGTCGTATAAAAGTACAGCAGATGGAAACTAACTAACCCCGAAAGACGGGGAATTGTGGAAGGATAAGGAAACCAAAACTTACCTAAATCCTAATTCTCAAACCCTTTGAACTAAAGACTGAATTTTGTGAACAATTGGAAGGGGTTAGATGGATGGAGAGTAGACTAGCCGATAATCCTTCCCAAGTCCCAACTGCAATAAAACAAAAAAGAAACGGCCCCAAAAAAGCTGTTTTTAAAATGCATTTTGATTAAGTTGGTGAGAAGATATTAATATAATAATATTATATATATTTACAATCGGAAATGCACTGGCAAAAGGAATATATGTTTTTATGGACAGAATAGATATTATATTTATCTTCTTGATTATATTTACAGATACAGCTATCTAATTTAAATCTTCAATTTCTATCTTTTATTGATACAAAACATTTTTATGTAATTAGTTACAGAGCTGGTCACGTACTAAGATGGTACCCAAACTACTTACGGAAAGTCTTGATCTTAAGAGCCTTTTAAGAACCATGCCTCGCTGACAAGTGGTTAAAGATTGGAGCTTTTTCAGGGGGAGAGTAGAGTAGACACAGCTCGCTCATCCCTCCCACAGCCCCACTTGTCCATTCCCTTTCTCTTTTTCCCTTTCTTTTCTGTGTGCCTAATCTCATATATTGGTTTGGCATTGACGTGCTTCTGGGTTTTGGGTAAAAGGGGTTGCATGTTCATGTACGAAGGTGGGGTTGCGAAGATGGTTTTTTGATTCTGAATCGGAATCTTTAGAATTACTTCCACAAAGATAAACAATCGGGTATAAAAGATCTTAGCTTTGCCAATATTTGGTCACCAAAAAGGCAGACAGACATGGCGGCAAAGAAAGCGTGCGAGTTCTTGTCCAAAACTATGATGGAGGAAGTGCAGAGATGGGGAAGCATGAAACAGACAGGGGTAAGCTTGAGGTACATGATGGAGTTTGGGTCCAAACCCACTGACAGGAACTTGCTCATTTCGGCTCAGTTTCTTCACAAGGAATTGCCAATTAGGATTGCTAGGAGAGCTCGCGAACTCGAGAACCTCCCTTACGGTTTATCTGAGAAGCCTGCCATTTTGAAGGTGCACCATCCGTCATTTTTCTCTTGCAACCTTTCAATTCTATCACACTTCTCCTTTTGCTTGCATTTGTCATCATATTCACAGTCCTTTCCCTTTTTTTTTTTCCTTTAATTGTATATTATTATTTGTTTGTGATTAATGAGATACGATTCACAAGAAGTGGTTTTCCATTGTAGTTGGGTGGGAGGTTCTCACACCTTTTAGTTTGTTTTCGCTTCCTAAGTGGTATAAAAAAGAAGAAAGAGTCCTCTTTTTGACTCATACCAGAGTTGAGATTATGGGAAGTTGACTATAGGTCATATAATATACTTGGATTTCTTGGTTATATTATTCCTTTTGTCCTTGCCTTTATTTTAAAATATAATCCTTTTGCTTAGTATCTGCTTTTCTTTCCTCCTCCCCTTGGAATAGAGGTGGATTTTGAAGTGTCATTTAGGTGATCACTTTTTGCTTTCCAGTCTTTGATCCACCGTAATTAGTTGCTTATTATCTTGTCGTTCACTAACAAATCTGTTCTTTGTTTCCAGCTTTAGGAAAGGGTAGTGTTTCTTGCTTTTCAGTGGAAAGCCATTTTCATCCTTCTAGGTTTCAGGAGCAAATGTCTACAAACCTCTACTTTCCTTTGCCTTCCACTGCTTGTTATTAGTTTTTTCAGTTTCACCTACTAATTTCAGCATCAGTTTTACTAATAGTTTGTTAATGGATATCCAGGGATGAATCAACATGATCTGAGCCAAAAAGGGTTCTTTAGTTCTTATTTGAGAATTTAGCTAGTCCATGGTACACGTGGTTGCTTTTTCGATGAAGGCTTGTATTTGTTTTTTGATAACACGCCATCTCATTCTGATTAACTTTAATTTTAAGGTGCGAGACTGGTATCTGGATTCTTTCCGTGATCTGAGATCCTTTCCTGAAATCAAAGATACAAGTGATGAGAGAGAATTTACAAAAATGATAAAAGCAATCAAGGTTAGACACAACAATGTGGTCCCGACAATGGCTTTAGGCGTTCAACAATTGAAGAAAGAAATGGATCCAAGCATGTATGAGGATCTGGTTGAGATTCATCAGTTTCTGGATCGGTTTTACATGTCAAGAATTGGGATTAGAATGCTTATTGGTTGGTTTTAGCTTCTTAATAACTTCTGAATATGAACTGCTTGCTTTCCATTTTCAGCATCGTGTAGTTCTGTGGACTTCTACATATAAACTCTCTGTATATGCTCTTGGATTTTGGATTGTACTCAGGGCAGCATGTTGAGTTGCACAATCCAAATCCTCCTCCACAATGTGTGGGTTGTATTAATACAAAAATGTCTCCGGTTGAGGTTGCACAAAATGCTAGCGAGGATGCTCGTGCTATTTGTCTACGGGAGTATGGAAGTTCACCTTATTTTACCATCTACGGGGATCCTAAATTTACATTCCCGTAAGTTGATTAATTTCTGTGTGTTTTTCCTTGTGCAGTTGGCTCTTCTGCTTTTTGTGCCTTCCTTACCATTTACAGTTTTTATATGGACTTATTGCTTTTTGGTTTTGCTTCTTAGTTTAGTGCATTGAATTGCATTCGTTGCAAGCAATTAGAAATTTGCACATCTATGTATATGTAATGCCTTAGCATGTGTATCAGCTATGTTCCAGCACACTTGCACCTTATGGTATTCGAGTTGGTTAAGAATTCCTTGAGAGCTGTCCAAGAGCGTTACATGGATTCAGATAAAGTGGTTCCTCCTATCAAAATAATAGTTGCTGATGGAATTGAGGATGTCGCCATAAAGGTGTTCTGCTTTAAACATCATCTCAGTGCACTGGATTTCCTCATGTATCCTTGTGCATGATAACTTGACTCTATCCAGGGCATGCCCTGGCGTACGTTTCTGATCACTAAATTCTTAACAAGTTGGCCTTGTTGCTGTAATAGGTGTCGGATGAGGGAGGTGGGATTCCAAGGAGCGGCCTTCCCAAAATCTTCACATACCTTTATAGCACTGCAAAAAATCCTCTGAATGAGCATTCTGATCTTGGAACTGCAGATACAGTAACAATGGCTGGTTATGGATTTGGTCTTCCAATTAGCCGCTTATATGCTAGGTATTTTGGAGGTGATCTGCAGATAATCTCTATGGAAGGATACGGTGAGTGGATCCTTGTGTTGAGGTGTTTGTGATTTTTTCATGTTTCAACCAGTTTGTATATGTTTCCTAACTGGATTTGGTTTCTGTTTCCACTTTACACAGGCACTGATGCATATCTTCACCTGTCTCGACTGGGAGATTCACAAGAACCTCTGCCATGAATGTTGATCTGATCTTCAGTGAAATCGAAATTCTCAGCGTTTAGTTTACTTTGTAGGAATGTTGGATAGATATTATTTAGTTTGAAGGGAATCTGTATGAAATAGCATTTGACTTTGGCCTTAATCAGCCTGGATGATGCTCTTTTTTCATTACAAAGTAAGTTAAAATGAGTTAAACCATCATGATGATGGATTGTTCAACTATGGCCAGCCTTGATGAAAATCACTTGTAATACTTTTTCTCCATTTCCAAATATTAGAATTTCTTCGTACTCAAAGCTCGAAAGATAGAATTTCATTGGAATTCTTTTACTAGTTATCAGCTAACAACTAGGCTCGCGCTTACAATTTCACTTCTCCAACCTCAGTTGGAGGTACTGTAGTCACAGTTGACAACTAAGCTCGCTCTTACAATTTCACTTCTCTGACCTCAGTTGGAGACATTGTAGTGAATTCCAACTAATCACTCGACATCTTCATTGTCAAAAAAATCTGGGCATACCACCAACAGCAGCGGGATCAACATTCAAGGATTCCACATCATCCATAACTGCTGTCTCTGTCACTCCTACATAGTCAATCAGTTGATTCTCATATCCATCTTCGTATACGATTCCACTTCCACTGCACAGACTTTCCTGAAACACTTTCAAATAGAATGTTAGCACAATTTAATTCCACTAAAACCATATTTCAACAAAACATGTTATCTTTCTTTGATATCCAGTTAGATTCTAACTTCCGGTACTGAGTTAAGTTCTCCTGGAGTTAATCATTTTCCCGATTCTGAATTCTGAATCATTCTTGATAATGGTTCAATTAGGCACGCACAAAACATTCACAGGAAACTAACCCCAATTAGGTTGTCATGATATCAAACACAGACTTCAGCATTTTCACGCAAAGCATAGTGTTCCAAGCACACTGGAGGATATGTGGCAAAGTAAATTGAAAAATAGGAGTTTTAGCAACCTAACATAGAAAAAAAGAGAGCAGCTTACTCGTGTTTGTTAGGTGTGATTGCCAATAAGACGCTAATCTATGGTATTAAAGCTGGAAGGTGGGATAAAATAGATGGTTGATGAGGATGTTAGCTTTATCCACCAAAAACTTAACAGGCCATATGACGGGAGTGAGTTATTCTACATGAAGGGCCAAAAGTTTTCCATTTACTGCGTCAAGTTACAAAGTACAAGACATGGGATTGTACCTCATCCTCTTGCATGGAGTGTTTCTCTGGTTCTACAATCCAGTCATCGAGAAACAGTTCAAGCAACACATTGTCAAGGGACATTGAACCAGTGGTCCTTTTCTTTAACCGGCATTGTGAACAAAGACAAGGTCATCCAATCTTTTCTGTGCTAAGTGATGATGTCTCTGGCTATGGATCTGATCATATATGCTCCAGGAATGTTCACATAAGAAGGAAGAACAAGTTTGACTTACAATGCGGACAACTACCCGTTGCAGCTCTAAGCAGCTTATTCCATGTTGTTGCCACCAAGCAGCTGGTAGGGGTAGATGTACATATCAGACTTCGAAGTATTGAGCCAAAAGCCTATTAAATTCTCCCACAGGAGATAGATACTCACCTGGATCAAGTTCTGTCCTTGTACTAATTGCTAACTCAGTTCCAAAATCACCATTTGCAGAAACATAATCAGAAATCTGGCAGATCGCATTCCAAAATGTTAAGAACATCTAATGAAATCAATATGCATGCTAAATATTAACCTTCAACTAAGGTCTTGCCTGCCGAAATGCAGAGATCCTCCTCACACTATCCGGCTCCAGTCGAAGAATGCATTCATGTAATCCCTGAACGACCTCTGAATGCTAGTCACATATTACCAATCTACGACAACATCAACGGAGAAGCAAATTTAAATTTCCGCAACGATAAATTCTATCACCTACCGCCACAAAATCAGAATGATACCTGTAAGAAGGATTCAAGAAGTACGAAGCCAGATATAAAGGGTGGTAAAACAGTGAGCTCCATTGATTATCCAATACACTCCAAAAACAGTGAGCTCCATTGTGAAGGGAGGAATAGTACGAGGAAGATGGAGGGGAGCAGGGTTTTAGGATTATGAAATACAAACTTAGCAGTGGTCGGCCTGGCCCAAAATTAGTAGCAAGCCCAATTTCAAGGCTTTAATTATTCTTGCGTTTTTAACGATTATTACCTGCTGCCATGGGATTGGGAAGCCATAGATGATCGAAGTGATGTGATTAAGAAAGAAAAGAATGGAGCTTTCCCTTCAACAACTGCAAATTCTTGGCCTTTCACCTTCTAAGCAGCAGCAAAGTTGTTCACCAAAACCAACGTCTTCTCCTCTCATGTCCCACCGCCACCGCAAATGGACTATAGCCGCCACCGCAAATGGACCAGAGCACGCTGGCGGCAAGATGGTTGTGGAGCTAGTGGGTGCTTTTAACCAGCTGACAGAGAGGATGAATGTTGTGTCATCAAGTTCATCACGCTTGCTCTTCAAGTCTCTCAAGCTCTGCATTCCTAGTTTACTCAATTTACCTTTCTCTCCTCCTGACTCTCGCTCCCCTCTTTCCAAGGCCTTGTCCGTCGCTCTTCTTCTCGCCGATCTTCAGGTTTACCCTCTCCCACTTCTTCGTCTTCTTTTTTCAAATTTTCCTTCAAATTCACAACTTCTCTTTCTCGAAAAGCTACTTTTTCTTTCTTAATTACATCAATTTAAACTATTTAACAACAAATCTCCATATTTTAGATTTTACTGTTTTTTTTTTCATCTTTGCTATTATTCTAAGAATGTAGATGGATGCTGAAGTTATATCTGCGGGGATATTGAGGCAAGCTTTTGAGGCTGGTTCTATATCCATTCAAGAGGTCAGAGATCGGATTAGTTCTGGAACTGCTCATCTACTTCACGAGAGTTTGCGCATGTCAAGCATTCCGTCAAGAATTGAACTTTTGGATGATGAGAGTGCTTCCGCTTTGAGAAAGTTTTGCCTTTCCTACTATGATATTCGAGCTGTTGTCCTGGACCTTGCTTTGAAGCTTGATCTAATGAGGCATTTACACCATTTTCCTAGATATCAACAGCAGCTCTTGGCCCTTCAAGTTTTCAAAATACACGCCCCATTGGCTCATGCTGTGGGAACCAATTCCCTCTCGTTGGAGCTCGAGGATCTGTCTTTCCGCTACCTCTTCCCTTACTCTTATCTATACCTGGACACATGGTTGCGCAGCCACGAGACTGGGAGCAAGCCACTTATTCAAGTCTACGCTGATCAGCTTCTCCAATCCCTGAAAGCTGATCCTATCTTGGTTGACATGGTGGACGACATTTCTGTCAAAGGCCGGTTTAAGAGTAGGTACAGCACGATGAAGAAGCTTCTGAAAGATGGTAGGAAACCAGATGAAGTAAATGATGTTCTGGGTCTGCGAGTCATACTCACTCCTAGGCTTGGAGAAGAAGATGTGTCAGAAGAAGCAGGGGAAAAAGCATGCTACAGAACGCGTGAAATTATCCAATCTTTGTGGAAGGAAATACCTCACAGAACCAAAGACTACATTACCAGACCAAAACCAAATGGGTATAGAAGTTTACATATGGCTGTTGATGTGAGTGAGAAGGGCTACACTAGACCACTTATGGAAATACAAATCAGGACTACAGAGATGGACCGGCTTGCAGTTGCTGGAACAGCATCCCATTCATTGTACAAGGGTGGTCTTACTGATCCAGAAGAGGTTGGTGTTCTAGCTGGATAGAACTTGACTTGTAAAAAAGCGCTTAATGCCTCTTTGTCTTGATAGCTTTTAGCTAAACATGATTCGTAGTAGAATTTATTGGGCCAGTCTGTTCTTTAAGAGCGGTAACCAAGTTGTGGTTGATGGCCATCCAGGCAAAGCGGCTCAAGGCCATAATGTTGGCTGCAGCTGAACTCGTGGCAATTCGACTTAGAGATATTCCTTCTGCTAAAGCAATCGAAAGCGACCAGAGAGATCGGGTATTTCAGCTTCTTGATAAGAACGATGATGGCAGGATTAGCATGGAGGAACTGATGGAAGTGATGGAAGAGCTTGGTGCTCCTGGAGAAGATGCACGTGAGATGATGCAACTCCTTGATTCTAACAGTGATGGTTCTCTGAGTTCTGATGAATTTGATATCTTCCTGGAACAGGTAAGTATTGAAGCTTTCCCCCTTCTCTATACACTAGAAATTACAGAAGATATGTATTTGTTTTATCATTGTTGCTTCTACAGGTGGAATTCATGCGTAAATTAGAGGATAGAGATGCTGAATATAAGAGCTTTTTGTGTCAAAAGCTTCAAATTGCAGAAGACAGTGGGTTGATTCAGGTATATAGTAAAGAGCTTGGTGACAGGCTCGCCAGTTAAGAATCAAATATAATCTTTTAAATGTAACCAGTGATGTATCAAACGCATTGGTGTTCATTTCTATTAAAGCAACTTTATTATACTTGTAACTTTAGTCCACAAACTTCTTGTACATTAAACAAACATATCACCAAAGTAACAACATCGCCCTTTGAAACCCAATTTCATGCTTACATCTCTACGTCTACTCTCGTATTCTCATATCCGCTTGAGATTTGCTACCTCTCCTCCGGAAACACTATTGTTATATTCACACTTCCGTAGTCAAAAGGCCCTGACTTGGAGGAACGGCTAAATCATTTGACAGCTTTTCACATAACTGCACACATCATACATTGCAAATCAACAATCAGAGAAGATAATGACATAACACACACATAAGACCAGAGGTTACTACATGTATATAGATATATATACCTGTCTATAAGCTGAAGTATCCCCATAGGACTTTCTTAATTCAACCACATAGAGCGATGGGCTTATCTCAAAGACCTGAAACAAATTAGTACCAAAAGAATATAAGCTTTGACTACCTTAAAAGTGTGCATTGTTCAACAAATTGGATTGTGTTGTGTACATGTACTGATGTACAAGCTGAACAAATTTACCTCAGCAGCAACAGAAAGGGTACGCAAATTTCTCTTTCCCTTTTGCTCTTGCACCAACTTCAACTACACAAAGGAACATCACAAGCTCTTGATTAGCCACAAACAACTGCCAAATCGTGTAATCGCAGACTGTTGCTGCTTTTTACCAACAAAAGAAACATAAAAAATAGTGTTTCACCGACCTTTCCATTTTTCTTCAAGACGTGATATCCCATCTCAGTCACAATATCCTCTATCTTCTCAAGCAAATCTTTCATGGAATGATTGGAAGTAAATCTGATCTTTCTCTCAGAAACATCCTAATTCATTCAGACAAAATGTACAAACCTTGAGATACAGTTGACATTACATTTTTCTTTTTGGGGTAATGTGAAAGCAAGGAACAGAGATGCACCTCTTTCTCAAAGAAGCCTGAGAGGTCTAGGCATGAGGACATTCCAATTAACTGGAAAGCGTTGATGAGGGCAGGCGATCCTGGACTTCTTTCCCCTTCAGATAGCTATAACAGGAAAACAATGGTTTCAGTTAACATAACCGGAAAAAAGAAGACTATTATTGACGTTCCAAAAAGGGAAAAGACAAATAAATTAGAAGCTCATAGTTACCACTTCATGCATCGTGAATGCTTCTTCATCAACATGTATGTCTTCATCTTCATCTGCACCTTCAACAGGCGTATAGCCCTCCTTGAACCACTCATCAGCTTTAATGCCTTCAATTGTAATTCTGGTAGCAGGGTTTGGATCGAGAATTCTCCTAATTAGGTTCTTAGCACCAGATGACAACCATTTAGGTATTTGATAATCCCCCTTGAAGATCTGATAACCAGTGAAACAATCAAGCAAACATTAGATAGTGAAAAGAAATAGGAATGCAACAAGGCAGAAACGGTTGAGCGAATAAACAACCTTCTGGTAAAGAACAGCGAGATTTCTATCATCAAAAGGAAGAAATCCAGTGAGAATTACGTATAAGATAACACCACAGGACCAAATATCTGAAGTGGCACCGTCGTAGCCTCTATTCAAAAGGATCTCAGGTGCAACATAGTTGGGACTTCCACAAGTAGTATGCAGCAAGCCATCATCCTGGAATTTGCGGAAGAACAAACGTCAGAGAAAGGAATCAATCAAACATCCAACTCACATCATATATACTTAAAGGTTGAAATGCACACCCTAAAATGTTGAGGCAATGCACTGAGTCCAAAGTCAGTGATCTTAATGTTTCCTTTGGTATCAACAAGAACGTTCTCTAGCTGTGGGGGGAGAAAAAAGAAAAGCTGAACATAAGAAAAGTAGCTATATACTAACAACAATATGTAGCAAGTAGTAGTAATGTAATACCTTGAGGTCCCTATGGAAAACACCTTTGTCGTGACAGTAGCTAACACCATCA
Source organism: Erythroxylum shatona (assembly GCA_027568895.1). Taxonomy (NCBI): domain Eukaryota; kingdom Viridiplantae; phylum Streptophyta; class Magnoliopsida; order Malpighiales; family Erythroxylaceae; genus Erythroxylum; species Erythroxylum shatona. The sequence continues at coordinate 56,052,730 of JAOSBK010000206.1, forward strand.
ATCAACTGCTGGAAAAGCTTCCTGCCTTCAGCTTCAGGAAGCCTCCCCTTTGATGCCTGTGTAGTGTATGGTATGATGAAAACGTGCAAGTTTTTTTTTTTTTAATGAATTCTCTTAATCAGTTCAACGTACTATGAACACAATGAGATAAGAGAGCTAGTGCTTACAATTCTATCAAACAATTCGCCTCCAGTTACATACTCAAGTACCATATAAATCCTTGTTTTACTTGCCAGCACCTGCAATTATGAATTCATTCATTTCAGGTTGACAATCTTCAACCATAATGAAAGAAATAGAGAAAAGCTAATGAAAAGTGTAATTTAAGCAACTTTACTTGCATTATCTACAACTCACTCATTAGCCATTACCCCAAAAAAGAGAAAAATAAAAAGAGTAAACCAAGGGCCACTGTACTTTTGCTGGTAGGAAGTAATCAATGATGAGATCCGGAAATATCTACCAACTATAACCAAATTGATATTTGGTGAGAAATGTAAAATCGTACGGGCAGGGCCTTGTTTTCATGAATAATTTCACTTGGGAAAAGCAATGGACCCCAAAGCTCTTCCTTTCAGCGAATTGCCTCTTTTCTTTAAATAAAAAAATATTAATAGTCATAATAACAATATATTTAATGAGTTATGAGACTAGAACAAGTCCCACAAAAGAGGGGATGTTGGGTAATTTGGGAACATTTCCATGCGAATTGGTCAGCTTATTGGAACTCTTTAAAATGATGGTACTATCTTAGATACTATTGTCAAATAATTTAAAGACGATTAGATTAAGGTATGCTCTTTATTTTATCATAGAATTAAAAATATTATTAGTTCTGTTTCCCACTTGATTATTAACAACACCAAATGCTTTTACCAGCATTCTGATCATTTCCATGGTATGATATATTTACTATTTTTACTGTTCCTAATTTAAACCTTCTCATAGTAATTGTAACCATAATAATTTTCCTACTTCAACAATTATTAGATGAGAAAGGACTCAGCAAGCAACCTCTGGTTCACAATGCCCTTTTTGTGAGATAATCGTTTTCCTCTTCATAATGAAAAATGGGAACGCCCCACATCTTAAGAGGACCAAGATGAAGAAATTTGGTTTTGCCTCACCCACATCTTTTTTAGATCATTGTGACCACAAATTAATGTCAGGAGTCAGGACACGTCCATTTCATTTGTCAGCATTTAATACTATAATTAATCCTGATTTGATTATATATCTACCCTTTTCTTAATACTACTTCACCTAATTATCTATCTAGGAAAAAAAATTAGGAAATACTAACAAGAATCTCATAATCTCCCCGCGATTCCTGCGATTATTCTTCAATCACATATCAATACTGGTATCCACTATTATTTACTACTCATTCATGTTCTAATGAAAGAGAGAGACAATTAACAGTAAGTAGCAAACCTCATGTAGCCTGACGATGTTTGGATGCTTGAGGAGCTTTAATGTGGCAATCTCCCTCTTTATCTGCAATTACCCAATTCCCATTTTTGTAGTTAGATAGACTGAGATGGACACAAAAAGGTAGCAGTTTCCAATCGAATCAATTATGCTTGGTCTGAAAATGGTTAAACAAGAAGAGGGTGCCCAAGTTTGGGAAGACAATGTGATGCAGCTAAACTGAGTTGGGAGGATGGAATAATAAATTAAGCATTGTAAGAGAAAGAAAAGGAATGGCAGGTAGTAGGGACGCATTAGATAACGATGATGAATGTGATATCGAAGGTGGTGGTACTGGTACCTGATGGGTAGTCTTAAGGTGAATGATGCGATTCTTCTCAAGGATCTTGACAGCAAAAGGAAGACCCGATTCAATGTTCCTGGCCAGCTTCACTTTCCCGAAATTCACTTCACCAAGTGTCTTCCCCAGTTCGTACTTTCCTAGTCGCATTCCCGTCGTCGTCTTCTGATACTGATCTCCTCCTCTTTCTTCTTCTTCTTGTTCCTTATTCGTCCTCACCATCCACCGAAACCAACCCAATGATCTTCTTCTCCCTCCAAAATGAAGACAGACAACGTCAATAGTGTGTTGTGTTGTTAGTTGTGAGGAGGGGTTGGATCATGGACGGATGATGCGTTTTAAAGATGCTGAGTTGCTTATGTCTGTGTCTACGTGGACAACATGTAGTACTTATTTATTATTATTATATCACATGGATAATAATCATTCATGTAAAAGTAAATAAAAATAACAAAGAAAACGAAACATGACATGAGGATCACGCTGCTCCTGCTCCATGGACCGCAGCTTTGGCGTGTCCGTCCCTATCTACCCACCCCCCCATTCTTTTTATATCAGCTTGTCTTAATTATTATTTTTTGTGCACTAGGTATTTTAAGAAAGATTTTAAATATAAAAAGTTATCTTTAAACCATTCATTCTAAGATTAATTCTTGCTCAAATTAGATAGGACCCTTATAAGAGACAAAATTCTGATCTCAAATTTTAAACGGCTATATACGTAAAGACGATTTGAACTCACGATCTCACTTAAGCCAAAAGAACCCCTTATTAACTCAATTACACCATGAGGTTACTGCTTGTCCTAATTCTTATTACTTCCTAATTAACCCCCGACCCCAACTCTATGTGACTTTCGCCATTACCGACCTTTGTTTTTATTTAAGACACAGTTTTCCGATTGGGTTGGTCAAACGTATTGACTTTGTTCGAATGGTCCAAAAAAAAAAAAGAAGAAGGAAAAGTAAGTTTTACGTGTATATGTTTTTTTTCTTGCATCTCACGTGCACACGTTTCCAATTCTATATTCATTGTAGCGTGTAGACTGTACAATTTCTTCAATCATCTTTTAACACAAGGAAGATGTGGACCGAGATTTTAATTAATTATCGTACGTAATATTGGACTTCCCACTTGCACGTCCATTCCTTAATAATTATATTAAATTAGTCAATCAAACACAACTTCATGTCCACATTTACAAGTTAGTTTCAAGGACCTTATGTCCTAGCTGTATATTTAATTGGATGAGCACTAGGCAGGATTACACGTAAAATAGAAGAAGTGGCTTTGCTAAATTGTGTCTAGATAAGGATTAAGTAATCTCAGATATATAGAAGGGTTATTCTCAAAGCTGATACGTACAAATAATCAGTGGGAATAGAAGGTTCCCCTTGAGTTTTGCGTGTAGAATATTAATATACGTTACTTTGCAATTTCCATTTGGTGGTGTATATACGTAAGGTAATGAAGATGCGTTGGAGCGTTGAAACTTCAAAGCTTATGAAAAAAGGAAAACACTCAATACTCACAGCCATATGCAATGAATTAGATACAAACAAAAGCCATTAATAAGTTGCCTTTTCTCTTTCCTCCTCGTGTTGCGTATGTTTATCGAAGCATTCATTTTTCTTCAAGCATACTATTATTTAGGGGTAGATTGATTTGAGGATTTGATATCCAACCAATGGAATAATAGTAAAGAATAGTATCTACTTTGGAGTTTTCAATTATAAGAAAATGGATTTATCTCATTAAATTTAAAAATCTACTAAATCCATCAAAAGAGTGGGTATCGAGTTTTTATTCTTTATTATGTTTATTTTTTACTCTTTTATTCATAGCCTTTGCCCTACCATTCTCTTTACTTATTTATTGTCGCTCAATTCTTTACGATCTCCCATTCTGCTTTATCGTGTCTCATCAACGAAGGAATTTTTTTTTCTACACTTCCAGGTATATTTTCTGAAATTTATCGTTTTAATTTGATGTTAAATGAACTGGATAGAGCCTTGTTTCATCTCATTGTAAATAGGACTTTTGCTTCTTTTTTTTCTTATATATTCTCGTTTTATAATTTAACCAAGAGAATAATCAATCTGTTATATGATTTGATAATGTGAAAGTGCATATAGTTATAAATTGAACGAAAATCATAAAACCAATATGTTCCTTTTTTCTCTTATAATTATTGTTTTATGATTTAATTTAATTTTTTGTATAATTATTGAGGGTGAAAATGGTATTACATTATTTTTCATTCTCATTAATGCAATAAATCAAACAACATTATTAGTATTAATACAAAAACTCAAGTTACAAACTAAATATTATTTTTTATTTTTCATACCTATTTTCATCCTCTTCTACTATTATATCCATATCTATAACCAACTTCGTGCTCAAACCAAACGCCTATTTAGTTGTTTGATGATGATGATAGGAAATCGTAACAAACTTAGAGACATTTGATTTAAAATATGGAAGCATTTTTAAGGGATATAGTTAGGATGCTAATTACTTAATTAGTGGTATTATCACGTGCAAATTGGTGAATGACAAGAGGTTGTTGAAAGTGAATTCCATCAATGAGTTGTAAAGAAAAGAGTGGTTTGATTGTTAGGAGAACACTTCTACTACCTAACATTCAAAAGAGATGAATCACAGAAAAGAGGAAGCCTATACGTACGACTTGGTGTATTTCTTACACCTGTTTCTTGGAACCACATAAAATTTTTGTCAAAAGAAGATTGTGAGGCTGACCACCCACCTTCGCCGCAAAGTCATCTTTGTGATGGATGGATTGGAACCTGGAAGGTGGAATTGTTTTTTTTGGCATAAAAGGAAGTAATTACACATCTAATTTAGAGAAGCAGATTTTCGATAAATCCTATGTAACACCTACATCAAAGTAATTGGCATAAGTTACTAGCCAATAGGATATTAGCTAGTCGGTGTATCTGTTGCTCTTTCAAAAAATATAACGATGAACAACAATTCAATTCTTAGTGAACAACTCATAGATACTCCAGATAATATAATTAAGATGTTTAAATCACCGATTGGAAGAAGAGAGAATATCAAAAACTACTGTAGAATTAACTTCAAATTCAATCCGTTGATTGCCCAAATTTCACGCCAGTATCAGTCCAATGTAGATACCTCAAAATTCTGCTTCCACATGGGAGCACCAACCGATACGTTGGAAGGTGGATTTTAGGAATTTATATTTGGATTTTTGAAGGAGGCGTCCCTTGCTTTCACACTTGCATAATGTGGCCTTGGTTCACATCCGTCAGACTTGGTCTTATTTACTTTTGTGCGGGCCTAGCCTGAGACAAAGGTACTCCTTAATCAAACTCTAAGTAGGTGTATTTTGTAAATTATAATCTCTTCCTTGAGTTGGTTCGCTGGGTCCGTTCTTTTAAAACAATATCATTTCACCAAATCGTCTTATTCGAAGTGGCTACTTGGTTCAAATTTTTGAGTAGCAAATAAGTATTTTTTTTTCAGCAAAAGTTATTTTTTTTTTAAAATAAGTGTTTAATTATAAATTTTGAAAGTACTTTTTTTTTCATAAAAATGTATAAAATTTAAAGATACTTTTTTTTATAAAAATGACTTTTTTAGAAACTAAAATACAACTTTTTAATAAGCTAAAATTTAAAGTTTTTTAAAATTTTTTTTAAAAAATTCTTTTTCAGATAGATTTTTCAGATCAATTAATGAGTTTATTTTTAGTCTATTTTACTCTTATGTTTTACACATAATTCTTAC
>JAOSBK010000206.1:56072382-56090170 GCA_027568895.1 Erythroxylum shatona
AGAGAGAGCATTCTTTGTATTCTTTGAGGGAAAGTAATATAAAGTTGGTCTTTTGACCGTATCTCTGTGTGTTCTTTTGTTGCCTATATTTCTTTATTGCTTCCGCGTTGTTTCTTCGAGTGTGTGCGAGGTAAACACTTCGAGGGTTGGGGAAAGGCTGAGTCTTACTTTAACGGATCTAAGTGAGACTGCCGTGCAAAAGGTGTGAGCAAGCAATTTCGGGTGAAAGTTCGAGTCTCCCAGGTGACCTTTGTAACACCTAGCATCAGAAATTTCCTTTTGTAGCTTCACCTCATTTGATGGAGTTAACTTTGGTCATCCATTGGTTGGATTCTGACACCCAACTGTAGAAATACTGTCCGAACTTTGATGTCATGTGATTATAACTATCTCAACCAAACCATGCACTTGCGCGGTGTTCGGGTTCACTGTGCATAACCCAATCAGAAGCTTCCGCAGAAACGCTCTTTATGTTCCCAACATAATGGTTGAATCCGTCGTGCCATTTTGAAAATCTGCAGCAAATGTAATTTGGCGTGATTTAGAAATGGCAGACTTCAGTTCTAAAAGGAACCAATGCCAATTAGGCTCTATTTCAATATCCACCACGGCAAAAGCCACTGGAAAAATGCCATCATCTGCATCAATAGCAGTTGCAGCCATCAAAGTTCCTTGGTGCCTTGAGTTTATAGGAATGTTATCCAAGAAAATAAGAGGACGACAACCCTGCTGAAAGCCACATATTGAGCCATAAAATGTAATAAAAAGACGGTGGAATGTTGAATCATCCTTCGCGAAGAACGAAGCAATACTGCCAGGATTGGTCTCTTTTATTTTTTCACAGAAAAAAGATAGTTGATTATATGCCTCTCTATATGAACCCTGAAGCTGCTCTCTAGCAATCTCCTTTGCACGCCATGCTTGAGCGTATCTCAATTGAATCCCATAATCTTGCTTGATATCCTCTGAAATGTCCGTTGGCTTGTTATTGGGCGAAACTTCCAGTTTTTCCTTTATGATGCTTCCCATCCAACCTCTAGTTGCAGGATACCCAGCTTTTGCAGTAGCTCCTTCACATATACGAATTGAGTTCATGTTCTTACTGCAAATCCGTGGGGTTGACGAAAAAATTGATGCATATATCTGCCAAGGACAGCTTTGATGTTTGCTTTTGACAAATGTCCGATGACTATTTTCATTCCAACAGAACATGATTGCTTCCTAACTGTTTCATTCCCACTGTAACAAGCAGTAATACAAATATGTTTCATGTTACTTATTCTCATTCCCACTGTAAATTCGGACGCCCTTTGCTAGTTTCGTGGATCCATGAACAAGCCAGTTAAAATCTTGCGTTACACGTCCAATGGTGTTGGAAAAAGGGGGACACATACTTCCTCCTTTAAGGGCCCCATTTCTTTTATCCATGAGTTGCTGTGCTTAATTGATTATATTCATATTATTACAGGAGGAGAAAAACTGCAGGCAATTAGAGATCTCAGAAGCAAAGTTTTCATCTTTATCCATTTGGAACCCAAATGGGTACGGGTTGATGTTTCCCTAATCAATCGTGCATACTTCTGATTTAACCTATAGGACAAGAAGAATTGGGCCTTTTTAATTTTTAATTCTTCTTCTGCTGATTTTATGAACGGAGGTAGCTCTGTAGCGAAAACTAGTTAACTAGGGCGGAGGGAGGGAGATACGAGATTAAGAGAATACGTTATGCTATCCTCGCTCTCGGTGTCAGGCCATCCTTATCGTTATCTTTCTTCTCCAACTGTAATTGCATCTTCTTCTTCTTCATCCGTTTGTATTTTGTTTGTGAAAAAGATCCCATCATCTTTCCCTCTCTGCTTCCTCTTCTTCTTCTAATTGTAGTGGAGGGATTGACGGTAAAAGTGGATTTTTTTTTCTATTCTTTCAAAATTGTTACAGGACGGGTATGGTGGTGATGGTGAAAAGGAACAGACGGTGAAGCCAATTCATTCCAGTTCCATATGCAAAGGTAATGGCTTCAAGTGGCGTTTGGTTATTGCTTACGACGGCGCCCAATATGCAGGTACTTTTTACTTTTGGTTTTCTTCCATCTCCATTAACATTACCTATTTCTGTCTGTTTCCGCTTCTGTCTGCACTTTGGATAACATGGTCTCCTCTTCTTCTTCGTCTAATAAAACAAACTAATAATAAGAAAAGAACTCGAACTTGTCAACACTATCAAACTAATCTTCATGCGGAAAGAAGGAACAATTTTCTTAGCTGCGTTCGGAAATGTATTCGTGGGAGAAAAAGCGAGGTTGGGTGACCTTGTTGCATTTCAGTTAGACGACTGCATTACCTATACTATTTACGTTATCCCAAGTGCAAAATCCATCATTTTCTTCGTTCTAGTAATCCAAAATTAGTTTCACATCCAAGAAGATGGATGTCATTATGATCAGGTTGGCAATTTCAGCAATATCCTCCAACTATTCAGTGCACACTGGAGCAAGCTTTACTTAGAGTTACAAAACTACAAAGGAAGGATATCCTTCTTGTTGGCGCTAGTAGGACTGATGCAGGAGTTCATGCCTGGGGTCAGGTCCGCAATGCTTCTTTCTTTTTTCGGGATTTAGTTAAAGAAAGAAATGAGGCTGTTTTACTTGAAAACATTATATTGACTGCAAGCTTTTCAGGTGGCTCACTTTGTTACACCTTTCAACTATGAGAGATTGGACACAGTTCATGCAGCTCTCAACGGTCTTCTTCCTCCTGAAATTCGCATTAGAGAAGTCAGCCCTGCACTTCCTGAATTCCATGCGCGATTTTCAGCCAAGAGCAAGGTTTATCACTATAAGATATATAACGACACCATCATGGACCCATTTCTACGTCAATATGCTTATCATAGCGCATATAAGCTGAATGTAACTGTCATGAAAGAAGCAGCGAAGCATTTTATAGGAAACCATGATTTCTCTGCATTTGTAAATGCTTCACATAACGATGGAGCTCCTGATCCAGTCAAGACCATCTTTCACTTTGATGTCATTGAGATGGTAATTACCAGTTTTATTAACATGCTTCCTCGAAAAGGAAAAGGAAAATTTGTTTCTCTTATCTGATAGCAGTGTATAGCTGGTTGAAAGTACAGGAACACAGTTCCACCAGATCATCAATAACATTCTATATGTGTCTGATTTCAGTTCTGAATTGTAGAAATAGGCTCTTAAAACTCATGCTCAGCTGCTTTTGATGCAGGGACATCTTGTGCAGGTAGAAGTTGAGGGCTCCGGTTTCATGTATAGACAAGTCAGGAACATGGTAAGCAACTGTTTTTCCAGAAAAAAGAAAAAAAAAAGAATGCCTGACAAAAAAGTTCTACTTTGTTATTGCGTTTTTGAATGCCTGATAAAAAGTTATATTGTGTTATTGTGTTTTTGATAGCAAAATTGGCCATAGCTTAGTTAATAACTTGAGCATGATGGATGGATGGATGGATGGATGGATGGATGCTGTTATGTTTTGGAGAAGTATATGTGAGATGAGATTTGGACTTGGATTCTGAATACATTAAAAGTCCTTCTTTGATTCACTTAGTGCAGGTTGCTTTGCTACTTCAAATTGGAAGGGAAGCAATTCCTCCTGATATTGTTCCCCGGATTTTGGCAACTCGTGATCGCAAGGAACTTGCCAAATATGCTTTGTCAGTTCCACCACACGGACTTTGCCTCGTCTCCATTAAGTACAATGAAGAACACTTGAGGCTTCCCTCTGATTGTCCCAATGTTAGTTTTGGTAGGCATCATAGGATACGCAAGTGCAAGCTTCCGTTCTTTTGAGCTTTCAGTTTTTAACACCATCAATTTATATATCTAAAAATCAATTTACACATGTTCAACCCGTGATACTCTCTTCTATGCTTCACAGAGCTATGTTCTGCACAGCTTTTAAGACCGTGTACCGAACTAGACAATGAATGCATTTGGATTACAAAAGTCGAGCAATAGATGGAGTAAAACTTTTTTAAGTATCGACATCATGAACTACTCAGAATAACCATCTAACTGAGAAATAGGCTGAATAGCTCTCTGCAGATATTACGTCTTCAAGAAAGAAACCAAAAAACGAAAAAAAAAAGCTCTACAGTGAGTTCAAGCTTTGGCAATACCAATAAACTTCAATGCATTCTTGCACCTGCACATGCCACTCTCTCATTCTTCCAACCAAATGCAACTACAAATTCTTTTTCCTCTTTGTTCTTATTTCAATTTTTGTAATCTATGTTTTATTATGCACATACAAGAAAATTCTTTCAATCCTTTTCACTTTTAGCAAGTAGCAACAACTCCACAAACTAACATCCTAGCAGAAGCATTGAATCCGAGTGAGCCCCCTTTAATATGAAGGGAGATAAGTAGAAAATGAGGAAATAGAGATAAAACAAAAGAACAACTTTCTTATTAGATAAGATCTTCATATCCAACGTTTGTAGTCTCTAGTAATTTGGCACATTGCCCTCACCCACCCTGTTCTGTTCAAATCTGACGTACAACACATTTACCTCTACTAATTTTTGGAAGTAGCCATCAGTCCTCTTGTACAAAACGATCCAAACACTTGCATCAGCTTTGGCTCCCACACCAACCTCCTCCAACACTTTATGCAGCTTTAAGTTTCAACCATTAATATGGCCAGTCACTAAATTGAATAATTCCTTACCAAAGTATTTATTAATACTGCTAGAATATTACAACATGAAATGGCCCGAATTCTCAAGGTCAGAAGCTGGCTGCGACTGGTAGTACAAATACGAATCGTGAGCTAGCGTCTGCCACACCACACAAATAACATTCATGTCAATTCGATCCAAATCATCAAATTTAATTACTAAATGTTTTTTTTTTTTGGGTCTCCAACATTAAACAACTGCCTCCCCTTTGCCTAAAAAAGGGTAAAATAATGAAAGAAGAATCATCATAAATGAAACAACAGGGTATAGAAAATATTAGAAGAAAAAATCAACTTTATGTCTCTGATTATATGTAATTTATACACAAGTATAACCTATTGTAATACTACTAAACTACTAGATTTTTTGTATATACTAACTTATCTAATTTGCAGTATATCTTATCTACTACAAGATAAACTTATCTCCTAGAAGATAATCTCCTAAGCTAACTAAACTTATCTAAAATAATTATTCAACACTCCTCCTCAAGTTGAGGAATAGATATTTATTATTCCCAACTTGCTTAGAATTGTCTCGAATCTAGGCGTAGGCATGATCTTTGTGAAGATATCAGCTTCCTGTGCTTCAGTAGGGACATAGCATAGATCAATGCCCCCATCTATTTTACATTTGATAAAGCTCTTGTCAATTCTAACATGTTTTGTTCGATCATGTTGAATTGGATTCTTCACTATACTGATGGTTGATTTACTATCACTGAAGACTTTGGTGGGAGAGGAAGTAGTGATTTGTAGATCTTGCATCAACCTCTCTAACCAAATAACTTCACAAATTCCTTGTGCAATTGCCCTAAACTCTGCTTCTGCACTGCTTCTTGCTACTACAGACTGCTTCTTGCTTCTCCATGTGACAAGATTCCCCCATAGTTTAGGACAATAACCAGATGTTGACCTACTGTCTTCAATACAACCAACCTAATCTGCATCCGTGAAACCTTCTATGCTTCTTTTCTCATTTTTCCGAAACATTAATCCTCTACTTGGACTACCTTTGAGATATCTCATAATATGGTTGACTGCCTCTAAATGTCTTTTAGTTGGAGAGTGCATAAATTAGCTAACAATACTCATGGAATAAGCAATATCTGGTTTGATTAGTGAGAAATAGATAAGTTTTCCTACTAACCTTTAGTATCTTCCTTTGTCAACAGGAGGATCTTCATTTTTCTCGAATTTCCAATTTCTCTCCAGTGGAGTTCTCATATATTTGCAACCCATCTTTCCGGTTTCCTCCAGTAAATCAAGAATGTATTTTGGTTGAGATATGAAAATACCTTCCTTACTTCTAGCAATCTCCATTCCAAGAAAGTGTCTTAATACTCTAAGGTCTTTTACCCTAAATTCCACCCTCAATTTTTGTTTAAGATCATTGATCTCACTAGTGTCATTGCCTGTGATTATAATATCGTCATCATACACAATCAAGATGGATTTCTTCCCATTTTTTTCACACTTCATAAACATTGTGTGATCAGCTTGTCCCTGTTTGTATCCAAACCTGCAAAGAGTGCCACTGAACCTCTTAAACCATGCTCATGGAGACTGTCTGACGTCGTATAAGGATTTTTTTAGTTTGCAAACCCCGGTGAATGATCCCATTTTCATTGAGATATTGAACAAAATCGGTTGAAAAATATTCTCTCCCATTGTCTGTACGTACTACTTGAATAGAGGTCTAGAATACATTTTGGATGAGTTTGCGGAACTGTTTAATGATATGATAGGCTTCAAATTTGTCTTTCATTAGATATATCCAATATACCCTTGTATGATCATTAATGAAACTGATAAACCAATGAGTACCGGTTAGACCTGTAACTCTAGCGGGACCCCAGATATCACAATGAATTAATCGGAAATGTTTTGAGGGTATCTATGAGTGTATGGGATAAGTATTTTTGCTTTGTTTTGCAAGGACACATTGCTCACAATATAAAGAAATTTGATCTTTATTGATGAAAAGTTTTGGATATAAGATCTTCAAATATGAGAAGTTGGGGTGACCAAGGCGTTGATGCCATAACAAAACATCATAATTTGACATAACTGAAAGAGAAATCCTATGATTCAATAGGAGTACTCTTTCTTGAGAAGTAATAAAATCTATCCTTCTCCTCAACACTGCCAATCATCTTCCCCGAACACCGGTCCTAAATTTCACAATGAGACGGAAAGAACGTCACAATACAGTCCATGTCCTTGGTTAATTGACTGACAGATAGTGGATTATAAGTTAACTTAGGCACATAGTGAACAATATTTAATTTCAGTTTTGATAAGCAAACTCTCCCTTGACCAATAGCTGGTGACCTTTTTCCATCTGCGACCCAGATATTAACTTTCTAGTTACATGACTCATATTTTTCAAAGACATTCAAAGATGTAGTCATGTGGTCTGATGCACTTGTGTCCAGAATCCAGAGATCATGACCTAGGGACTTTGATAATAATGATTAACACATGTTACCTTTATGCACTAGTGTTGCAATAGAGGTTTGTTGATCATGTGAGTCTTTCTTAGTTGTGATTTTTGTCTGATTCAAGAGTTGCTGAAGTAGTTCAATCTGCTGGGGGGACATGTTTAGCCCTGTGGATTTGCTGATATCGGATTCTGCTACATGTATTGCTCCACGTTTTTGTTGAACTCTTTTGACTTTTAGGTTTCCAATCTGGTGGTTTCCCATGTAATTTTGAGTAGGTCTCACGGGTGTGGTAGGGCTGACCACAGTGGTCACACCACTGCTTGTTCTTGGTTTCTAAGTAGACTCCTTTCGAGAGTTTGCCACTAAAGCTGAGCCACTAAAGCTGAGCCTTGAGAGATTTGTTTAGAACTGTGTGAGGTGTGAGGTAAGCATGACCTTTTTCCTACTCTCTTCCCTACGAACCTCAGCAAATGCTTCTCGGATTGATGGCAATGGTTTCAAACCGAGTAACTTTCCTCACACTTCATCAAGTCCAACATTAAGTCCTTGCAAGAAATCAAAACTCTCTCCTTCTCCAATAAATTTTCATACTTCTCAGCATCAACACGACACTCCCAATTTATTGCATAAAATAGATCCATCTCTTGCCATAATTCAGTAAGTTATAATACTAGGTAATAGACATATTACCTTGGTGAGTATTTAAGCATTGAGAAGTGTTTTCCAAATCAAAATATATTTCTTGCACAACCTCTTAGATTTCTCTTGAAGTTTTGCAGAATAGGTAGGTTCTTCCTATTTTTGGCTCCATTGGATTTATAAGTCAAGTCATGACAATATAATTCTCAACTTTCCAAGCACTGTAAGTGACTGCTGTTTCGTGTGGTTGAGGAATTGCCCTTGTTAGATATCTAGCCTTGCCTCTTCCTTTGATTACGAGCATGACTAATCGGGACCATTCTCGAAAATTTGTTCCATTTAATCTATGTTGCGTGATTTGCAATGAAAATTATCAATAGGAGGGGATGGAGTTTAGGATGAAGGTATTACGTAACTAGGTGTTTGGGATGACGACTCATCAAAGGAACCAAAGGTTGGTTGAACTCCAGCCATGATGTGGCTGGAAAAAAATTAGGCTACCAGAATAATTAGCTTTGATACCATGAAACAAGAAGAGTATAGAAAATATCAGAAGAAAAAATCCACTTTATTTATCTGATTATATGTAATTTATAAACAAGTATAACCTATTCTAACACTACTAAACTACTAGATTTTTCGTATATACTAACTTATCCAATTTATAGTATATCTTATCTACTAGAAGATAAACTTATCTCCTAGAAGATAATCTCCTAAGGTAACTAAACTTATCTAAAATAATTATCCAACAATAAATAATGAACAACAATACCTGTTCCTGTGATCGGAAGTACATAAAGGGTGTATAGTGTAAGAAGTTTGACACCCTGGATGTATAAATGTCAGCGTACCTACAATTGCAAGAAGTTAGACTCACCAGATTTAACTCACAATTCAAACATTAAAAAAAGAGAGGAAAAGTTCGGGGCATAACCACTCACTTCTCAATTTGTCTCATCAAATGACTTTTATCCCAAAGGCCTGCACGTGAAAGATATCCCCACCTGATAGCAGAAAATTACAGACAACATGATAAATGCTTGGATTCCTTGGCATGAATCTAATAAATATAGACCAATAGTATTCCCATAATTTATTTTCATCATAAAATTCTCCCAGCACATAGAAATTTTTGCTCTATTGATCAAAAGATGACCATACTGATATTCAAATAAGTATGACGTAACCAGAAACATGTAACCTCAACCCTATTGCCGTTCCACCCATTCAACATTAAATGAAAAACAATGGATAAAAAAATGTAGTTTGGGACATTAATTGTGAACAAGGTCTTCCAGAATTCATAGCCAGCCTCCTGATCTAACCTTTTGTTGAAAAGTTCTCCATCAATTTCTAGCATCGGGGCAATTTTCTCATCCAATCTTTGCATTACAATCAGTAGCTTTTGCATGCTTTCAGTCAGTTCTTGATTATCCATATTGGTAGCAGCAAGGGTCTGAATAATCCAAAAGAAACAAATGAGAGTGGAGCTTCAACCAATAATTGGTCACTTCCTGCTTAGAAAATATTACAAATGTGACCGTTGAATAATGATATGGTGCTAAATGCTGATTTCTAGTCAAACTCTACATTCTTTGTTGTGATTTAAAAGATAAATGATGTGAAGGGCTATGTGATTTTTCATCAAAATTATTGTGCTTCAAGAAGAAGATTCAAGAAAGACTATTGGACATACTAGATTACATTATGATCTCTGCTACCTTGACGAATTTAACCTATCAAACAATTTAAGGACAATTTATCTCACTCCTTTCTTTCAAAATCTTTTTCGCCTAATAGTGTGTGAGCTTGCCAAACACAAATGTGTATCTTTTTCAATTAGAAATAAAAAAACTTTCATCCTTTTTATCTTATTCACAATGATATTTGGGGTCTTTTACTGTTATGTGTTTTTGCGGGTTACACTTTGATTAAAAAAATGATACGTGTTACCAACTTTTGTCAATGAATTATGAGTCTGATTTCATCACTGTTATGTTCAAGATGAGAATTCAACAACAGTAAATAAAGATAAAGGGATTTCAATGATTTCTTCTTGCTTGACCTGCCATTTTCCTCTAAGCCTATGTCTAAACCTATACCTAAATATCAAGAAGAAAAGGTAAATTTTGACCTTGAGAATATGAGATTTGGCAACTTATATCCAAGGAAAAAGACAGTTATTCCTAATTCTATGCAGTCCAAAACTTCAACCTTGATCTTGAGAATGAGGTAATAACTTTTGAATCTTCTTTGCATAGTGAAACTAAATCACAGTTTATCTAAAGCTTTAACCAATGGGAAAAGGAAACAAGCTATGAATGTAGAAAAGGAGATTGGAAAATAATAAAAATTGGGAGTTGGTGAAACTGCCAATTGGGAAGATGGATCGATTGAAAGATATAAGGCCAGATTGACGACCGAAAGTTATACCCAAACTTATGGAGCTGACTACCTAGAGACTTTTGCTCTGACTGCAAAAGTGAATATGGTTAGAATTCTCTTATATTTAGCAGCTAAATATGATTGGAAATTGCAACAATTTGATATTAAGAATGCATTTTTGCATGGAGAACTCAAGAAAATCTATATGGACGTGCCACTAGGTTATAGGAATAATTTGGCTACACAAACTGCTTACAAGTTTAAGAAGGCCTTGTATGGATTGAAACAGTCGCCAAATTTATGGGTTAGGAGATCTATAATTCGACTACTCAATATAGGAATAATTTTGCTACTCAAACCCAAGGGGATTATATGTTGTTCATCAAATGCTGACCTTCAAGGAGAGTCACAACTTTTAGTATATATTGATAACAAAATCGTGATAGGAGATAACAAACAAAGATAGTCTTCAAGTTAATGTTTGGCTAAGGAGTTTGAGATCAAGGAATTAACAAGGCTGAAATATTTCCTTGATATTGAAGTAGCTTACTTTAGAAAGAGTATTTTTTATCTCTTAACAAAAGTATGTTACTGATCTCCTAAGATAAATAGGCAAAACCAACTTTCACTCTGAGAGTAAACAAGGAAAGGCAAAGAAGGATGCTATTGTAGATAGGAAACATATCAACTCCTTGTAAGGAGGCTCACTTATAAAAGATAGGAGACATGTAGAAAGTGTGATAAGTCATTTCATACAGAGTCCGAAAGTTCACTTGTAGGCAGCTCATCAAGTATTACGATATCTTAAAGGAATACTAAGAAAAGCCATTTTGTTTAAGTGAAATGGAGGTCTAAAACTTGCGGCTTATACGAATGCTAATTATGTAGGATAGGTTGTTAACAGGAGAACAACTTCAGGTTGTTGCACCTTTCTTGGTGAGAACCTTGTCACATGGAGAAGAATTAGAATGCAGTAGCACGATATAGCGCATAGGCAGAATTTCGAGCAATGACTAAAGTCTTGCGAACTATTTTATTTGAAAATTATCTTAGAAGACCTGAAGATTAAATGGAATGGCCTAATGAGACTCTCCTGTGATAATAAATCTGCGATTTGTGTAGTACATAAATTGGTACAACATATGATCAAACGAATAGTAATACTAATACTAAGAAGAAGAAGCGGAAGAAGATGATGATGATGAAAATTATTGATAATAACAACAACAATAACAATAACAATAACAATAGCAATACCAATACCAATACCAATAAGAATAAAATAAAATAAAATAAAATAAAATAAAATAATAATAATAATAATGAGAAAAGTTGTCTTGAATAAGAATAAGAATAAAAATAAAAATAAAAATAAAATAATAGGTAAAAACAAGGGGGAGGTATTCTTAGCTATTCCTGAAAATGTAGGACTAACTGAACCTAGGATTAGTTATTCTGTATGTTATTTTTTAACTAAATAAAAGAATAACTATTCATTAGGAATACATCAGTAATAGAATAGCTATTCTACTCAACCAAACATGCCATTATAAGTAAGCTAATATTTTCTCAAAGTTTGACAGGTAGTGATGGTAGAATTCTTTAATCGGTACATGTCAAAAGATAAAAAAAGATGATTTGCAAGTTGGGTATTGTTAGAGTATCTCATATTGACTAAGATTGTGTGAAGGTTCTATTTTTGTGACGTGATTTCCTTGAAAGTATATTTTACTAGGTCAACCGTGACTTTATGATGTGCAAATTTTGGTATGGCTAATGTCTATCAATTATGTTCTACTAGATGAAGATAATTTTGAAGCCCATGAATATAGAAAGAGTAGAGAAGCAAAGGAAAGTAGTAAGGTAGCCATAAATACTAAGAAAAGACCTCATCAATTCAATAAAACTGGAGATTGCTCTGACGTATCTGTTACTTGACACAACAAGAAGATATGGAGAGTTGCTTCTCTTACTCTCTCTCAAGTAGGTAATAAAGCACAAATTTTTTATATTTGTAATAAACTACACAACATGAAGCAGGGAGATATGATTGTATCACAGTACTTTGCGGAGCTATGTGGATTGTGGTAGGAACTAGATTATTATCAAGAATTTTAAGCAGAATGCTCAAAAGATGCTGCTAAATTCCAGAAAATGATAGAGGAGGATCAGGTATTTGATTTTTTAGCGGGTCTCATCCCAAAATATGATCATATATGAGGTGTTATACTTGGAAAAGAACCATTTTCTTCAGTACAACTTGCACATTCTCTCGTTCAACAAGAAGAAAGTAGAAGAAATGTTATGCTACATACAACCATTGTTAAGAATAGGGATGTCAATTTTGGCCTGACCGTACCTGATTTTGGCTAGGGTTGACTGGACCACAGGTGGGCCAAGGGCCAAAATAGTTCGACCCTACCGGGCCCGGCTCGTGGCCAGATCGGAACAACAAAAATGTCGTTTTGTAAATTTTTTTCAAAAAAAAGTAAGGATGGCCTGGACCAGCCCACAAGCGAGTCAGACGGTGGGCGACCTTGCCTGACCCATTGACATCCTTAGTTAAGAAAGCAGGGTTAGTGGCTAGTTCTACTGAGAAGTTGAAATCTGATAAGGATCATTTGCACTGTGATTATTGTGGAAAACAAAGGCACCAAAGAAACCTGCCGGAAACAACATGGAAGGCCAAATCAAAGTCGTAGAAAACGAGGTAGTCTAGTGGTAAGTGGCCATGCTCACTTGGCTTAAGGGAATGAAGCATCCGAAGCATCGTTAATTGGAGTTTCATCCAATGAGGAACTTCAGAACTTAAGACATCTCTCAAAACTGGACTCTCCTTCCACAGTTGGTACATCAAATCTTACAAAATTAGCAAATCCTAAAGATAATCATTGAACTATAGACTCTGGAATTAACAGACATAGACATGCTCTCAAAACGAAATTTTAACATATTCTCATGGAAAAAAGGGTGATAATGTTACAATAGCAGAAGGCTCTCTATGGAAAGAATTTTCATATATTCTCAAATATTGAATAGGAAGTATACAACCATATATAGGTCATTACAAGTAGGAATTTAAATCTAGAAAGTTATCTAAAGCTATCTAATGTAATCCCTTAATTTAAGGGATTTCAAACTTATCCTATCTTATCTATTTACAGCCTATCTATATCTCAATATAATCTATTTATAACTGTTTAGTATCTCGACACTCCCCCTCCAGCTGGAACAGATGTCTTCATTTCCAACTTGTATACAAGATCATGAGAACTTGAACTGTTCAACTCCTTTGTTAAAACATCAGCTACTTGACGTTTTGATAGAATATAGGACATACACACTAACCCTTCTTCCAAATTTTCTTTAGTGAAATGTCTATCAATCCCAATATGCTTTGTTCTATCATGTTGTATAAGATTATGAGCAATATTGATGGTCGACTTATTGTCATAATAAAGCTTCATAGGGCCGTCCCACTTGACTCTCAAATCATCTAGAATAATCTTCAGCCAGAGTAGTTCACACAATCCTTGAGCAATAGTCCTAAATTCTAATTCTGCATATGACTTTGCCACCATATTCTGCTTCTTACTCCTCCATGTTAACAAATTTCCTCCAAGAAATGTATAGTATCCTATAGTTGATCTTCTATCCACTATGGAACCTGCATAGTCAATATCGGTGTAAGTTTCTAGAGCAAGAGGATTGTTTTTCTTAAACAAAATTCCTTTTCCTGGATTGCCTTTCAAGTAATGTAGCACCCTAGAAGCAGCTTGAAGATGAGGCCCTTTTGGATCATGAATGAATTGACTGATCATGCTTCCCGAGTATGCTATGTTTGGCCGAGTGTGAGGCAAGATATATGAGTCTACCAACCAATCTTTGATATATCCTTTTATCAACAACTAATTCTTCTTTAGCTTCTCCCAACTTGTGGTTTGGATGCATTGGTGTAGAGACTGACTTACACCCAATCTTTCCCTGTTTCTACCAAGAGAAGGGTACCCTAGTAAAGGGAGAGGCATCATTTGGAGAGCAGAAGTCCCAAAACATGAATTAGGATGAGATTCAAGTTGTAGGGAATGGGAAACAGGAAAAGAATCAAATGGAGAGTACTGTAACAGGGCTTGTTGCACAAATAGAGGGGGGTAATCAAGAGTCAAGCAATGGGGAACTGTTGATGAATTTGATAGGAACTAGTTTGATCGAGAAGGTAACACAGAATATGGGGGATAAGGGAGTAGGATAGAAAGTAGAGACATTTGGCACTCCAATGATGGAAAGGGGTGAAAATTATGGATCCAAAAGTGATTGAACATCCATAACTATAGGTTTGAATAGGAAGTATAAGAGGAGAGGACAGGTAAAAAGAAGAAATCATAAAGGTAGCAGCATGGAACGCTAGAGGCCTAAATAGCCTGAATAAAAAACTAGCAGTTAAGGAGTTTATTAAGAACAACTTAGATTTGTTGGTTTATTGGAAACCAAAATAAAGTGGAAGCAATTGGAGAAGAGTTTATGGGTCCTAGATAAAGGATAGAGGGTACTGAGCAATCATGATCATCATTTCAATGGGAGAGTGATAATTAGGTTCAATCCTCAAAAAGTGGAAGTTGTAAAGCAATTTGAAAAGGACTAGTTGATACATTGTGGTGTTTTAATCAAGGCTACTGGGATGATTGCAATTATAGTAATGTATGCAGTAAACCACAAATTCTGGAGACAACATGCATGGAATGGACCGGAGATTACAAGCAATTCAATGAGATATCCATGGACAGTCATTGGAGACTATAACTGCATTCTTAAAGTAGAAGAATTAAGGGGAGAGAGAAGATGGAATCAAGTAGACTGTTGAGAACTCCAGAAAATGGTGGAGAGCACAAGTTTGGCTGATCTGAAATAGTATGGTAACTTTTATACCTAGAACAATAAGCAACTGGGGGAATGGATTTTGTTGAGGAAGTTGGACAGATGTATGGTCAATGATAAATGGATAGAAAAATAATCTAAAAGTAGTGCTATGTTTGATGATCTAGCTGTATCAGATCACAGTTCGATAATAGTGGACTTGTCAACAGAAGACAAGAAGAGGAAAGCCCATCTAGGATATTCAATCACTTGATGGATAACCCATAATTCAAAAATATGCTCAACGTGGAGATGCAGGGGTTGGTTTCAGGATCAAAGGGTTACCAACTTAGCATGAAGCTAAAAGCTTTGAAAAACAGATTCAAATTGCTCAGTCGAGAAACAGTGCAACCAGAGTTCAAAGCTAGAGTTGTTGCTTTGGAGGAGCAAAAGAAATGTCAGAAATGACTACTGGATAGACTAGATGATTTGCAAATGAGAAAAGAGGAATCTGCACTTGTGGAAAAGTATAATCAACTGTTGCTCAGTACCAATAATCTACCAAGGCAGAAATCTAGAATGATCTGGATGATGGAATGTGAGAGATGTACCAAGTATTTTATGAGTTTAATCTCAACCAAGAGAAACATGAATTCTATCAGAATGTTCGAAGATGAAGCCGGACAGATCCATGAGGACCTAGAAAGTAAGAAGGGGTTGCTTTAGAGTATTTTACTAGGCACTATGGGACTGCAATGACAACGAGGGCCATTGCTGCAGAGATCGTGGCAGGTCTTAAACAGCTTGACGAAAAGGAAAAGTTGGAGTTGGTCAGGGAAATAACAAGGGAAGAAACAAAAATGCTGCTTCTCAATGAACCTTGATAAAGCCCCAGGACCAGATGGATAGAAAAACATTGGGATATTGTAGGGGGATGAAGTGGTAGAAGCAGTGGGAGAGTTCTTTGAGAGAGGAAAACTTCCCAAGAAATGGAATAAAACATTTATCTGCCTTGTTCCCAAGCACAATAATGCAAGGAAACTAGAACAATTCCAGAAATTATCAAGAAGATAATAGCTAATCGATTGAGAGCAAGAGGAAAGTTAATTAGCTCAAAACATAATGCATTCATTAAGGGGAGATTAGTGAGAATCAATATCCTACTCTATTACGAATTGCTAGAGGGATATAATACTAAGAGAAGAATGAGGAATTGCACCGTAACGATGGATCTTGCCAAGGCCTATGACTCAATCAATTGAAGCTTCCTATTTAATACATTGGAAGCAATAAGTTATCCTCCTAGGTTCATAAAAAGGGTATGAGGAATGTGTAACCACTGCTTCTGTGACAATCATAGTGGATGGGGAACCTACAAACCTAATTAAAGCAAGAAGAGGCTTAAAGCAAGGGGACCCATTATCCCCTTACCTGTTTGTAATTTGCATGGAGGTTTTGTCAACTCTCCTTGCGAGCACTATTCAGCGACACCCAGAATTTCAGTTCCATAGCAGATGTAAAGGTATGAAGATCACACACCTAGCTTTTGCAGATGACTTGCTATTGTTTTGCAGAGCGAAGAAAAACTCAATAGATCTAATCTTGCGAGTGATGGAGGAGTTCCAAGAGATCTCAAGCCTTCGATACAACCATTGAAGAGCTGTTCCTACTTATTGTGTAACTCAAGTAGAGAGGTAGCCTTTAAAACTATTGATATGGGATTAAAGCAGGAGAACCTACCCTTTGAATACTTGGGGGTACCAATATCTTAAAGACGAGCCAGTGTAGCCGATTGCAAACAATTGTTGGACTCAACCCATGGAAGAATTAGCCAATGGAGCAATAGATTCCTTAGTTATGGAGGCATGCTATAACTTATTCAGACAATACTGAGCAACCTTACTAATTATTGGATTATCCATCTGGCCGTTACCAAAAGCATACTCAAGGAAATTGATAAGAGAATTAGAGAATTCCAATGGAATGGCTCAAACCAAGGTAGAAGCAAAGCGAAGATTAATTGGAGCAAAATCTGCAGACCTAAGCAACAAGGGGGTCTAGGCGTCCATTCTACATGGATGATTTACAAGGTGAGTGGAGGACAAAATTTGTGGTGGTTGTGTTACAAAAGGAAGGATCTATGAGTGAAATCGATACACAATGTTTTCATAAAGAATAAGAGTATTTGGATATTAAAGCCAAGGCAAGAAATGTCAAGGGCCTGAAGGAAATCCTAGCAACAAGGTCATGGATGTAGCAACAAGTATTCCATATGATTGGAAATGGAGAAAATACGTCTTTTTGGTATGATAATTGGCATTGCAAAGGTCTCCTATAGTAGCTAGAAGAGGTTTAGCCCTTGAAATTGGTGGCAAGACTAGAGACTAAAGTGAGTTTTAATTACAAATAATCAATGGCATTTCCCTACCAGGCGTTGATGCATTTCTCTATCAACTACTGCATCCTCCTCTGCCTTTCCAAGCTTAAGATTCGGATCCCTGTGAATACTTGCTAGTTTGCATGTTGTATTCCCTGTTTCCTTGAGAAGATCTGTAACATACTTCTATTGAGAGATAAAAATTCCCATCCTAAAGTGAGCAATTTCAATCCTGAGAAAACGCTTCAGCCTTCCCACTGCCTTGATCTCAAATTCCTCAGCCAAACATTGACTAAAAACCTTTTTTTCCCCTTAAACATCATCTCCTATTATAATTATGACATCGACATACACCAAAAGAACTTTAACCC
>JAOSBK010000206.1:56090270-56114081 GCA_027568895.1 Erythroxylum shatona
TGTTTCCATACAGAAACTCACCCAAGATTTATCTTGTAATGTAATTTTTTACAGTAACTATTGTGTATTTCAGGACAAGGATTCAAGGAGGATGATTGGACGTGCTAGGGAACGGGATGGCCTTTACTATCTAGAAGCACCAAGCCAACTAAACATGACCAAGAGTCGGTTACAACATTCCTTCATTTCAGAACTTGTTTCTTTCAATGAAGAGAAAATTTTGCTTCATCATTGTCAACTTGGGCATCCATCATTTAGGATAGTTTAGATTTTGTATCCCTCTTTGTTTAAAGGTTTAGATGTTGAAAACTTTCATTGTGAGGTGTGCGAACTTGCTAAACACAAACGTGTACCTTTTCCAAGTAGTAATAAAAGAAGTTCTACTCCTTGCTATCTCATTCACAATGATAGTTGGGGTCCATCTAATGTCTCTAATGTTTGTAGGGCAAAATGGTTTGTTTCTTTCATTGATGATTGTACACGTGTTACATGGATTTTTTTCCTCAAACATAAGTCTGATGTTAGTATCGTACTCCCAAACTTCTGTTCCATGATCAAGAATCAATTTGGGGTCAATATCAAAAGATTTAGGTCCGAAAATGCCAGGGACTACTTCAATCAAACTTTTTCCCTATTCTTCCAAAAGGGGAA
This sequence comes from Erythroxylum shatona, assembly GCA_027568895.1. Lineage (NCBI taxonomy): Eukaryota > Viridiplantae > Streptophyta > Magnoliopsida > Malpighiales > Erythroxylaceae > Erythroxylum > Erythroxylum shatona. The sequence goes on from JAOSBK010000206.1 coordinate 56,090,922, forward strand.
ATAATCCATGAGTCTTCTTGTGTAAGAACTCCACAACAAAATGGGATAGCAGAACAAAAAAATGGGCACCTCCTTGAGAAAACCCGAGCCCTTTTATTTCAAAACCATGTGTCTAAAGTTTTTTGTGGAGAAGCAATTCTTACAGCCACTCATCTTATAAATCGTTTGCCCTCTCATACCTTAGGTTTTAAGAGTCCTATGGACATTCTTTCAACTTTTTACCCAAACCTAAACACTACAAATAACCTTGTCCCTAATGTCTTTGGGTGCACATTCTTTGTCAGTGTCCACAGTCACAACGGGGGGAAATTAGATCCAAGGGCTCTAAAGTGTGTCTTTGTTGGTTATTCGTCAACTCAGAAAGGGTACAAGTGTTACCATCGTCCATCAAAGCAATTCTATGTCTCGGTAGATGTCACATTCAATGAACAACAATGTTATTTTACCAATCCTTATCTTCTGAAGGAGGATTTAACTAGAGAAGATAAGGAAGATTTTTTGCTTGATCTGTCATTGTCTAAAACTCCATCTGATCCTCCTACATCTGCTTTCGCACCTCTTTGTCCATCTGATTCTTCTGCACCTCTTTTTTCATCCAAAACATCCAATGAACCACAAGAAAAACCCGATGTAAGATTTGGTAAAGGTAAAGTATACACAATAAGGAATACGGCTATCTCGAAGCCTATGCAAGTCCAGAAGTCCATCTCTGATCCTTTGAATGAGGTAACAATTTCTAACTCTCCATTACAACATGAATTTCATGAGAGTAACAATGACTAGGACCTTCCAATTGCCATCAGGAAATGAACCAAAGAGTGTACAAAACGACCATTATACCCTCTTGCACATTTTCTGTTGTTTAAGAATTTTTCATCATCTCTTTGAGCTTTCCTTGTAAGCCTAAATACCATCACCATTCCTACCACCCCATCTGAGGCTTTGTCTAATGGAAAATGGAAACAAGTTTTGAATATAGAGATGGAGGCATTAGGGAAGAACAAAACTTGGGAGTTGGTTAAGTTACTGGCAGGAAAGAAACCAGTGGATGTATAGGGTGAAGTATAGAGTAGATGGATTGATTGAGAGATACAAGGCACAGTTGGTGGCCAACGGGTTTACACAAACTTATGGAATTGATTATCTAGAGACCTTTGCTCCTGTTGAAAAGATGAACACAAGGTGTTGTTGTCACTTGCAACTAATTTTGGTTGGAATTTGCAACAGTTCGATGTCAAGAGTGCGTTCTTACATCGAGATCTAGAGGAGGAGATATACATGGAGGTTTCGCCTGGTTATAAGAATAACTTAGCTACTCATACTATGTTTAAATTGAAAAAGGCATTGTATGGCCTTAAGCAATCACCACGAGCATGGTTTGGTAGATTGGCAAGAGTTATGTTGGCCATGAGGTACAAACAAAGCCAAGGAGACCACACACTATTCATTAAACACTCTCCCTCAAGGGGGGTTAAAGTTCTTTTGGTGTATGTCGATGTCATAATTATAATAGGAGATGATGTTTAAGGGGAAAAAAAGGTTTTTTGTCAATGTTTGGCTAAGGAATTTGAGATCAAGGCATTGGGAAGGTTGAAGTATTTTCTCGGGATTGAAGTTGCTCACTCTAGGACAGGAATTTTTATCTCTCAACAGAAGTACGTTACAAATCTTCTCAAAGAAACAGATAATACAACATGCAAACAAGCAAGTACTCCCATGGATTTGAATCTTAAGCTTGGAAAGGCAGAGGAGGATGCAGTAGTATATAGAGAAATGTATCAACGCCTAATAGGGAAACTCATTTACTTATTGCTCACACGAGCAGATATAACATATGCTATAAGTATGATTAGTCAGTTCATGCATAACCCAAAGAAGGTTCATCCGCAAGCAGAGTATTACATTATCTCAAAGGAACATCGAGAAAGGTATTTTGTTTAAGATGAATGGGGGATGGTAATTGAAGCATACACTGACGCTGATTATGATGGTTCAATTGTCGATAGAAGATCGACTTCAAGATATTGCACCTTCCTTGATGGAAACCTTGTGACATGGAGAGGTAAAAAACAAGGAGTGGTAGCTCGGTCAAGTGTCGAAGCCGAATTTCGGGCAATGGCTCATATGTGAACCACTTTGGTTGAAGATCATCCTTGAAGACTTGAAGATTAAATGGGACGATCCTATGAGACTCTATTGCAATAACAAGTCTGCGATAAGTATAGCTCACAATCTAGAACAACATGACCGAACCAAGCACATCGAAATCGACAGGCACTTTATCAAGGAGAAGCTGGAGAGTGGACTGAATTGTACTCCTTATGTGTCTACACATTGTCAACTTGATATTCTTACCAAAGGGTTAAGCAATTCAGTTTTTCATACTATTGTATCCAAGCTGGAAATGGAGAATACCTATTCACCAGCTTGAGGGGGAGTGTTAAAGAATTGTATACTTAGAAGACTATTTTAGGAAAACATATTGTAACAGATTGTATCCTTAAGTTAGGATATTATTGGTCAAGATTCTGATAGGATTGGCCAAGATTCTGATAAGATACTCCATGATTTATGGGTATCCACCAAATTTGGATACTAGGTTTTTGTAGATATACATAGCTAGCAGTGCTGTAACAAAAAACACGACAAGAAATGCACTTTCTGCTTAATTTCTGACAATTACGAAAACAACCTTGTTACAAAGAAAATTTACACAAAGATATATCATGAAGATTGTTTGTAGCATCAAAAAAGAAAAGTAACTATCACATGGATATCTCATGGTGCCCATAGTTTTCAAAAAATCTACCTGCATGTAAGCCACAGCTTCTGAAACAGAGAATAGTGTATTCAAGAACTCCCATCGACTCTCTTTCCGTAGATCCACAAGTTCCCTCCCATACATCTCACTTCCATGCATAGAAAATTAAGCACCACTATAGAAATTATTATCCAGTATCGCCACAAAGCAAATCAAATATATAATTCGATACAACTCATTCAAGTGGTAATGTATGAATCCACAAGTAGGCATATATGTTATTTATGAGGTTCATTTAGCACTATGCACAGATAAAAGGAACCGGTAGCAAAAAGCCTCATAAGGTTTTTAATTTCGTTATCCTGCTTAAGGGTGCATACGTAGATATGTGAACATAATGTAAATGCCTGTGCAATGACATTGTACTATACGCTTTAGGTAACTTTGATGAATCAAAATGGAAAGGTTAAAAGCACACCTGACAGCTCGAGTAGATAGCATCCTGGTACCATGCATAGCCCTTTGAACATAACCAAAACGATCAGCTTTGACCAAATTACCTTTCTCTTTGTCTATGACAAGACCTCTTATCACGAGGTCGGGGTCAAAAGCGAGTCCTTCGACAGGGAAACCCATGTTTCGTAAATTGTCCAAGCAATAATCGTAAGCCCGGCCTTCCCAAGCCTGAAGCAGTAACATACAGATTAATGACTAAACCAAATGAATGGGAGTCAGTAGCAACGAATTTTAGTAAGATAGGAAGAAATGGGATTCACCATGACATTGTAATGAATCAAAGTGTAGTCCATGTCATAACCAATGGCACTAATTGATCGGAGATTCAAAGTACGGCTACAAAATATACCACGAGGAGAGTCCCTTGCTGATGAAGGACTCTGCAAATGAAGAATGCAGAGCAGCAGGGGGTGAAAATAGAGAAAAAGTTGTGGTGCAAATTCAAAATATTCGTAGAAGAAATGCTTACAGGAATGCCCAAGTTTCCAAGTAAAAGTTGAGCTTCAAGAGCCTCAATTTTAGCGACCTCCTGAATGGGACGAGCATCAATGCCGAAGGAGGGAAGTTGGTGGTGCGAATTGAGATTCAAATCGCCCTTGGTGCTCTGACCCAAGTAATCGACGCCGTATTGAGAGGAGGGGGTGATTGAGAAAGGCTGCTTGGGGGAGGAGGAAGAAGAGTCATCGAGATTGCATTTGGAAGCAGAGCAAAGAAAAGTCTTCTTCTTCTTCTTCCTCCTCCTCATCCTCATCACAACATTAGGAGACATAGACATGGACAGTGGTGGTGGTGGTGGTGGTGGAGCACCGCCGCAGGGGTTTCCCTTTGGAAAACAAGTTGCAGACCCAAAAACATGGTACAAGGACATCATCGCCGCCGTCATCTCATCGGCGACACATAAAAAGCAAAAGGCAACTCCTTTTTTTTATTTGATTAAAACCAAAATAGGCACGAAAATGTGATCAACGTGCTTCCTGCCTTCCCCTTCTTCTTCTTCTGGACTTAGAACAACGGGCTTAGAGCGTGCCGATGAAGATAGACCCAGCCCACATTCATTCCCATTCATCCAAAGTACATAGATTGCCCCAGGGCCCCTGCGCTGCCTCTTGTTTCTTCCATTTTCTTTTTCTGTCGATCTGTTTTCATCTTAGGCTCTTCTGTTAGTTTCGTCATCAATTCAATCAATATTCCTTTCCTTTCCTTCGTACATATGTATATATATTCAATAATACAATTATAATAAGACAAAATATTAATGTTGGTGTTTGCTGGCTTCATTGCTTGCGCATCACTTCCTCATTCACATGTAATGCCTAACAACTCCAACATCTTGAGACAAATTTTCTTATAATACATTGTACAGCAGCATCAATGCAACTCGTCAGGTAAAATCCCCAGATGTCATTATTTGTTGGAATGGTAGGATGCCGGTTACATCACCAACATCATGCGATCCCCCTGACCCTTTTGAAAACAAAACAAATTGGCAGCAGTTGGCTCTCTCTATATATATTATAGCCATATCTTAAATAATAAAGTGCATGAAAACAACTTACATTTGTCTTATAAAATGCAAAATTATTCACTTGTATTGCATACACTTCCTGCAGTTGAGTTAAGAACACTAGTGTATGATCCTGCCTGCCTGCCTGCATAAGTGCTCATTCTCACAAATCATTGCCTATGGCTAATACTTGCATAGTTAGTGTAAGAATCAGTAGGGAAATGCGTAGGTTGTAAGGCAATTTGTGGGAATAAAATCTTATTCACCTTATAATGTAAAATGCTATTGGTTGAATCTCCTAGAATCAAGGAAAATATTCTAACTACCTGACATGTGTATTTGCTAGCTATACAGTACTGGATGGATGAAGAAAAAGACAAAAGGGGAAACAGTAAGAGAATAAAACAATAGAGCTGGTTCACTAGTTCTCCTGAGCATCACGGTCCAACCCATTGCTTTTGGGTCCTTTATCACCCGCCCTTCAAGTTGGAGGCTCGGTCAACGACTCCAAACTTGTTAAGGAGGCCCAAAAACACGCGTGCAGACAACACCTTCGTAAATAAGTCCGCGATCAGCTCCTTAGTGTTCACGTGCCGCAACTCAAGAAACCCTAAACTCACGCAATCGTGAACCAGATGTAGATCTATCTCAAGGTGCTTCGTTCTATCGTGAAAAACAGGGTTCTTCGAGATGTAAATGGCGGCCTGATTGTCGCAATACAAATGTATGGGTTCTTGAATATTAACCCTAAAGGCTTGAAGTAGTTGTATTATCCACTTTAGCTTGCAAGTCGTTCAAGCTAAACTTGTGTACTCCGATTCAGCTGATGATCGACTCACAGTAGTTTGCTTCTTCGTTTTCCAGGAGATCGGAGATCCATCGAGGAATATGCAGAAACCGGTTAAGGAGCATCTTGAGAAGACACAGCTTCCCCAATCCGAGTCAGAAAAGGCTACAAGGTGAGGGCTTTCATTTGTTGCGTAAAAAATCTCTAGATTTTGAGTTCCTTTAAGGTATTTCAATACCCGTTTGGCTACTTCCCAATGGGGTAGTCTAGGGTTACTCATAAATTAGCTTAGCTGTTGTGTTACATACGTGATATCTGGTCTAGTAAAGCCTAGATACTGTAATCTTCCGACTAATGTTCTGTATAGTTCTGGCTTCTTCAGTAACTCACCCTCTTCAATGGTTAATTTTATTCCAGGAACGATGGGTGTTATGCAGGGAGTACAATCCAACAAGTTGGTTTCCTGCAGGATATCCCTGATGTATTTACTTTGAGTAAGTAACATCCCGTGCTTTGCTCTTGCTATTTATATTCCTAAGAAGAATTTTGCATATCCTAGATCTTTGATTGTAAACTCTGCATTCAAAGCTTTCTTCTGTTCTTCATTAGCACCTGTTATTAAAATGTCATCGACATAGATGATTACTGCCATAAAATCTTCTCCTGTCCCCTTAGTGTATAAGCAATGATCTGCTTCAGATTTAGTGAAACCAATTGAATGCAGTTTTGAGGATAGTTCTTTATTCCACTGCCAACCCGCCTGTTTTAAATCATAGATGGACTTGATCAGCCTACATACCTGTCCTTCCTTAGCCTTAGTATAGCCTTATGGTGGTAGCATATATAGCTCCTCTTCTAGATAGCCATGCAAAAAGGCATCATTGATGTCGCATTGGTGTATTGGCCATTGCTTGGAGGCAGCAATGGCTAAGAACATTCTTATGGTCACAACTTTTGCCACTGGAGAGAAAACTTCTGAATAATCAGCTCCTTCCCTTTGGTTAAAACCCTTTGTCACAAGTCTAGATTTCAACCTGTCTAGGGTACCATTTGAATTGTGCTTAACTTTATACACCCACTTCGAGGCTATGGCCTTCTTTCCTTTAGGTAGATCTGTCAGTATCCAAGTTTTATTTTTTTCTAATGCAGACAGTTGCTCATTCATGGACTCCACCCATTTTCCATCCTAACTTGCAGACTCATAGGATAAAGGTTCAAAGATTCCAAAAACATTACCTATGAAATTACTGTAAGCATTGCTGTGTTTGATGTTCAACCTTTTTTATCTGTCTTCATTTGTTCCTGCAGGACAACAAACTTGTAATGCTACATTATCATCAAGGGAGTAAATGGATGGATTTGCTAAAGTTTGGAGGACATAATCTTGCAGGTATTTAGGTGGTATGTGAACTCTGCTGCTTTTCCTTTGTGTAGGAACTGTAGGTAATTTGGTTTGGTCAGGTGGGTTGTTTGGTGAGGCATATCCAAGTGTGTAGGTACTTTGTTCTGGATTGTTGTCACATAAATCACTGGGTTGTGGGGTTGGCATGGTAGATGTCTGTATAGGATATTATGTGTCTGTGTTGGTTAGGGAACTTGTGAATAGAGGTTTTGGGCTTTGTGTAGTGTTTATAACCTTTTCTTCAAAAGGAAAAACATTTTCATAGAACACTACATCCCTTGACACGAACACTATTTTGGTAGCTAGATCCATAACTCTATAGGCTTTATAATCTGGCAGATACCCAAGGAAAATACACCTTTTTGACCTAGGATCTAGTTTTGTTCTATTTGGAGTCTTGTCTAAGGCAAAACAAAGGCAGCCGAAGGTTTTTAGGTGTTCATAGTCAGGCTTTCTGTTGTGCAGTCTCTCAAATGGGCTTATCCAACCTAGGGTTTTAGTTGGGATTCGATTAATCAAGTATGTAGCTATCAATAGGGCCTCTCCCCAGTATCCCTTAGATAATTTGGCTTTGAAAAGAAGGGATCTAGTGATTTGAAGTAAGTGTTTGTGTTTAATTTCCACCACATCATTTTGTTGTGGTGTATAGGGGCTGCTCTTTTGGTGATGAATTCCCATTTCTGTAAAGATTTTGGTGCACTCTTGATTAATGAACTCCTTCCCATTATCAGTTTGTATCTTTAAAACTCTAGTGTCAAATTGTCTCTCAATATTTCTAAGAAATTGCATGATGGTTTGAGTGGTTTGGTACTTGTGTCTTAGTATGAATGTCCGGGTAGCTCTAGTAAAATCATCCACTATTGTAAGAAAATAATGTGAACCCCCCATAGTAGAAACACTGTAAGGTCCCCACAAGTCCATATGAATGATTTCAAAAGGTCTAGCCGAATGTATCTCATGTTTAGGGAAAGGTTTCCTGCGTTGTTTGGCCAGAGGACACACTTGGCAATCATGTTTGGCAGGAATAAAAACATTGATTTCATTAATGTGCTGCAGTTTTTCTTTGGATACGTGCCCTAGTCTAGAATGTCATAGATCAAAAGAAACTGAAACATTAAAAACAACATTCTCAGCCTTGTAGAACTCTAGAGAAGGACCTTTTTGGCTATTAGAGGTTAGGAAAGTCCCTGTGCTCAGCTCGTACAATCCATTTACTGCCTTGATAATAGCTATGACATTATTAGTCCGAAGGTCCTACAAGAACAACTTGTTAGAGATGAAAATTGCATCAACTTCATTCTGAGTAGTAAGTTTATTCACAGATAATAGGTTCTTGAAGAAATTAGGAATATGTAGAACATCATTTAGGGAGATTTTATCCCCTATGTGTGACTGCCCAATATGAGCAACCTCTTGCTTAGTCCCATCTAGCAGAGTCACTGGATCATATGCATTATTAATTGTATAGCTAGTGCATTGACTGAGATCTGCTGTCATATGCGTAGAGGCACCAAAATCAATAAGCCAAAAGTCAGTGTAGTTGTATGTTGTGCCCACAGAGTGAGTGACATTACCTGCATAGTTGTGGTATCCTGAAAATTTTACCTCTGCCGCAGTTTTGCCTTTTAGAGCTTTGCCTATTTCTCGTTGAAAGAAATTAGCAATACTAGGAGATATTTGTGCATTCCATAGCTTTTCTTCATTTTGTTCTTGTGTTGTTTCTACAGGACTTTCAGCTATTTGAACCATGTTGGCTTTTCCTTTCTCCCTTTGTGCAGCAAGCTCCTTGTATCAGTCTGGAATCCCATGAATTTTGAAGCAAGTTTTCAAGGTATGCCCACTCTTCTTGCATTTTTCACAGTACTTATATTCCTTCTTAAGGTAGGGCCCTTTACTGGAATTTATAGAGGTTTGTATATGAAGGAAAGTTTGTTTTATTTCTCTTGTGTACAGTACAGGGAAGACGTAAATATATATACATGAGCTCTGTACAGCTAACGCTAACAAACTGAGAGAGAGAGAGAAAAGATTCTAACAGAAGTAAATAACAAATTCTGGTATAACGAAATTATGCTATGTCAAGAGGATGCTTATCAGAATTTTTGCTATTTCTGCCGCCTTACCTCAAGCTATTTGACTGCTTAGCTAGCATTGCCATGTTAGGACTGCTGTTTGTAATAGCATTTACCACTCTTTGTCTTTCAATAGTTTGCAACATAGAGAAAGCTTTATTCACAGTAGGTAGTGGCTCCATTAGCATAATCTGATTAACTACATGTCCAAACTCATCATTAAGACCCATTAAAAATTGAACAAGTCTGTGAGCATTTTCTTTGACAGTGATGGCCCATGAGGCATCACAATTACACATAGGAATGGGACATAGGCTAGATAGATCATCCCATAATTTCTTTAACTTAGTGTAGTAGGCAGACAATGGTAAAGTACCTTGCTTAAGAGAGCTTATTTCCCTCTCTATTTGGTATAACAACGACCCATTTGCCTCACCAAACCTCTCTTGTAATTCTACCCAAAGCTCTCTAGCAGTAGAGAAAGATAAAAAAGCATCACTTAGTTCTTTAGTCATAGCATTGAGAATCCATGATTTTACCGTGCTATCTGCTCTCTTCCACTTTGCTAATAATGCTGCATCTTCCGTGGGCATGGTGTAGGTCCCATCGATGAAAGACAGCTTGTCCTTGGCACACAAGGCAATGGTCATGGACTTGCTCCAGGTAATGTAGTTATTGCCACTAAAGGGTGTAGTGACAAGTATAGCTCTGGGGTTTTCTGTATTAGTGACTGAGTATGGCTCATAATCATTTCCTGTGGGTAAGTTTGTGGCACTAGAGCCACTATTGTCAACAGTATTAGACATTTGTAGGTTTGAAGGTAGAAATCAGAGGTGATAGCTTTGATACCATGTAAGAAGCAATAGGGAAATGCGTAGGTTGTAGGGTAATTTACGGGAATAAAATCTTATTCACCTTGTAATGTATGTACAGAGCACTATTTATACTACTTTATCTAAAATGCTATTGGTTGAGTCTCCTAGAATTAAGGAAAATATTCTAACTACCTGACTTGTGTATTTGCTAGCTGTATAGTACTGGATGGATGAAGAAAAAGACAAAGCAGAAAAAAGACAAAATAGGGAAAAAGTAAGAGAATAAAACAATAGAGCTAGTTCGCTAGTTCTCCTGAAGCATCACGGTCCAACCCATTGCTTTTGGGTCCTTTATTAGTTAGCTTGTAAAATGCATCACAACAACTTATACTTGTCTTAATGAGTGGTTTCAACTAGTTGTTACTCATTATTCTTACTATTTCTAGTCCCCGGTGAATGAACCGTATCAATTCATCCAAGACCAAGTTGTAGGGAACATGACAGTTAAGGAAACTGGCTGTCAAGAATCAGCTCATTCTCAAAATCTTGACCTACAGAAGGCTACATATAATATTGACAAGAAACAAGAGTCTAGCAAGAACAAAGTGGCATATTACCAGCTTTTCACCTTTGCCGATGCTACAGATTACATGTTAATGATTTTAGGCACAGTTGGTGCAGCTGGAAATGGACTTTGCATGCCCCTCATGACCCTAATATTTAGAGATGTCATAAATGCTTTCAGTGATAATGCAAACAGCAATTATTTGGTTCATCAAGTTTCCAAGATATTCCGCTAATAAATCCTGAATCCCTTTTAGTTTGATCAATATTTAACAACTTCTATCCTCGAAATCGTACATCAACCTCTTGGTGTTTGCTCCATAACTTAATAATGGACTATACTAATCTTCCTTGCATCGCAACTGTGCTTAAGGTTTGTGTACTTGGCTCTCGGAGTTAGTGTCGCAGCATTTCTTCGTAAGTAAATTATATTATCAACTCATTCCTTCAAGAGTTGTTGTTCCTTATTATGATATTGCTTTATTTATTAGAGGTGGCTTGCTGGATGGGCACTGGAGAGAGACAGGCTGCAAGAATAAGGCATTTATACTTGAAGACAACGTTGAGGCAAGAAATTGGCTTCTTCGATAAGGAAATTAACAAGGGGGAAATCGTAGGGAGGACGTCTGGTGACACTGTTCTTATTCAGGATGCCATCGGCGAGAATGTATTAACTTGCTACTGCACCATATCTTTTCTTTGACTTCTGGTTATCTGAGAAATTAAGCCTGTTTCTTGCTAAACGTTCATTGCAGGTAGGGAAATTTCTGCAACAAATTGCAACATTTGTTGCAGGATTTGTCATAGCATTTACCAGGGGGTGGAAACTTACCCTTGTAATGCTGTCTTCTCTTCCTCTGCTTATCCTCTCGGGTGTTACAGTGGCCTTTATCATATCTAAGTTGGCTTCCAGAGGACAAAATGCTTATTCATTTGCATCAACTGTAGTAGAACAGACAATTGGTTCCATTCGAACTGTAGGCACAAGCTCCTACTCGTAACAAATTTTCATTATGTTTACACTTCATTAACTCTGTCAACTTATAACAATTTTGCATCACAGGTTGCATCATTCACTGGGGAGAAGCAAGCTGTGGATTCGTACAACAATTCTCTGATAAAAGCTTATAAATCTGGTGTGAATGAGGGTTTGGCTACAGGATTAGGTTTTGGGGTGGTTCTTTTGTTGTCTACTCCACTTATGGCTTGGCTATATGGTTTGGTGCCAAGATGGTTTCTAATGAAGGATATAAAGGAGGGGATGTCATGAACATTATTTTTGCAGTGTTAACTGGATCAATGTAAGTTGGATTCTATTTCTTGAAGACCAAATGTACTGAATCAAAACCAGACCATTTTTTGACTATTTATCACTTCCAGGCCACTAGGGCAGGCATCTCCTTGCCTAAGTGCATTTGCTGCTAGGCAAGCTGCAACGTTTAAAATGTTTGAGACAATTGATAGGAAGCCTCAGATCGATGTTTATGAAATTAATGAACTGATATTAGATGAGATTCAAGGGTCTATAGAATTAAAAGACATCTATTTCAGCTATCCTGCAAGACCACAGGAGCGAATATTTTATGGATTCTATCTTTCAATTCCTAGTGGTACAACTGCAGCTTTGGTTGGAGAGAGTGGAAGTGGCAAATCAACAGTTATCACATTGATAGAGAGATTTTACGATCTCCAGGATGGAGAAGTTCTAATAGATGGTATTAACCTCAAGGATTTTCAGCTTAAATTGTTCAGACAAAAAATAAGTCTAGTGAGTCAAGAACTTCTTCTGTTCAATTGTAGCATCAAAGACAATATTGCATATGGCAAGGATTGGGCAACTATTGATGAAATTAAAGCAGTTGTTGAACTTCCCAATGCTGCTAAGTTTATTGACAAACTGCCCCAGTTCGAATAGTAATAAGAACATAACACTCAAAAAAGGAAATAAAAACATATCTTCAATCGTATCTGTTTAATCTTAATACTCATTTATGTATCTGTTACATTAATTATGTTAAACTAATGCCCTAAAGATAATTGCCTTTAGCTTGTTTTGTACAAAGTTATGTACAGCTTTATTTTTAATAATAAAGAAAGGCATATTTCATTAATTTAGTGTTCATTATTTATGAATTGATATTGATCTATAAGCAAATTAATAAAGTTCACGATATATGACATAGCATGAAGGAAATCATAATGTAATCATACTACTGAGATTTTTATCATGTGCAATTATGCCAGTATCTAAATTATCTTTAGTCATAGGATTAATGAAACTGGACATCATTAATCCAAATAGATTAACATATGTCAAACTCCTTGATTTGATTAAGCAGTAAATCTTAGAAACTGTAAACATGAGATGTTTAGAGTTGAGATGTGGATGCTTACTAGAGGTAGTAAGTACATTGGATGGCCTACTATGAGATCATCACATAGATGTCCTATTATAATGTTAGTGAAAATGTCATCCTAGCAATGGTGCAAGTATCCTTAGATTTAAGGTACTCAAGGATATTTTGGATACTGATTCTGTGCTTTAACTTCATTCCTTGTTGCCTTGCAGAGATCGCTCATAAGGTGATGATTGGGTACTGCTTGAGGTATTCGAAAGTAATTGAGTAGCCAATAGAGGATTCACCACTTCTATGATGGCAAAAGATGATACCCATGGCCTCTTGTCGGGGTCATTACTTGGAAATTTCTGGTCGGAGTACATATGTCATGAAGAATGTCTTCATTGACATATAGAATAATGAATCCCAGGATGAGAACTGATATCACTTGAGTTAGATTTGATGCAATCAGTCTAGTAAGAGTTGACACTTTGCCTCTACTCATAACCAAGTAGGGTATAGCATAGTGAAAAGACCAATTGCACAACAATTATCTATAAGAGGATTCGTGACGAGCACAGGTTCATTCGTCAAACTACTCACTTTCTGATCAATTGGAGGTCATAATGTGTTACCAGACGCTGTTCATGACTTGCTTAGATTAAGTGTTAATCCAAGTGGCCAACATAACCGGGAATCTAATGAGTCACACACACAAGAGTGACTTAGAGGATTTGTAAAATAGTTTTGGATAAAAATCCATTATATAGAGAGAGCAATAGAACCAAATAGATCCTGATGAGATCGGGATATGTCTCGATGAGATCGCGACATTGATATTGCTGAAACAAATCTCCAGTGTTTTTTTCCACACCCAGGACTTGGTAAGACCAACCCCAGTGTGACTGGACCACCTATATATATATGTGCAACATGGAAGATGAGAGAGGCTTCTTTAAAGGTGATGCATTTATTGTCTTTAAATGATAAAAGAAAAAACACTAATAGACAAAAGCAAAAAGCTCGAAAGAAAGGATGATGATCGTGAGAAAAATGGTCTTAACAAGTTTAGAAAACAATTTTTCTAGTCATTCTCCTCATTTTTCTCATCTTCTTCCTCTTCATTCTCTTTTACGGTTTTGCCATTCAACAAAAAAGAGAGCTAGCACTCTTGTCTTTGTTTTAGCCATTTTCAGATCAAAAAGTTTAATTCGGTTAGTTTCTCTAATCTCTTCATAGATACCGTTGGAGATAGTATATTTTGGTCATTATGGTTTGTGACAACCCGATGAGTAGTAGATCGAAGAACGAAGGAGACTACACACAAGGTACATGGTTATTATATGAATGATTGATTTACGTAAATGCCATAAATTCATATATATATATATATACATTAGGAATTTTCAGCTACATTTAATGGTATTTCCTTGTATAGGCACAAAAATCTTGGACTTCGGGAAAGTGTCAGAATAATTTTTTTTTATTTTCCGCACTGCGTGTATATGATGCACGCACTAGGATTTTCCTAAAGTGGTATTGGAGCCACTTGTGCCTCGTATAAAGAAGAAACCATAACATGTGTGATGCTACCTATTGGTTATGACAATTGTGCATTCTTATTGTGTTGAATTCGAAATCAGTATAGAGAAACTATTTTCAAAATTTTCTTGCCAAGATTTGGTCATGAGATGTTGCTGAATATGTATGTGGAAAGAACAAATTTATCAATGTGATTTGATATATTTTTGCTAATTAATTCCCTACTATTCTGGTTGCTATGTTTATGCACATTACATAAACAAATATGCTTGTAAATTCAATAATAAATTCTATAATTTTTTTTGGATTTTCTTTCACCACCATCTTTTTAAGATGTTTATAAATGTCTATGAAGATGGAAAAATGTTTTCCAGACAATTGAATATTTATTTGAGAATTTATTGTGTATTATTGGGAATTTCTATGTTGAGGAATGCAGATTTTGGATTGGTTTGGTAGCAGAGGTTGGTTGAGTTTTTCTTGAAAATAAATTCTGAAAAAATTCATAGAACATGTTGGGAACATGTTATAGCCTCTGTAATTTTCTCAGCATTTATTGAATTGTTTCAATGATTTTTTCAAGCAATAGACAGAGCTAAGCATTTTTGAGAAAACTGCTGGACTTGGTTTGTTTGAAGTGGTGACTGTATGTTATTTTTTGTTTCAATACCTTGAACCATTTTTTATGTGATTAGAAATATGTTACTTTGATGTTGTATGCATGCCAAACTGATTTTCTTGAAATTAGGTTTCTAAAAAAAATTTGGATGTCAAATATGTCATATTAGCATCTTGTTGGTATATTCAATTGTCTTGATTATTTTGGCCGTCACAAGTTAAGTGACAAGTGCCGAAGTAGTCTTGATGAAGTGGAGGCTACCTAAAGATACTTAAGGTGATAGATTGATGTTCTCAAATTATTTGGAAATCTAAGAGATTAATATTGTATGAATCTATTTCAAGTATTTCACGTTTGGTATGACTAGATATGGCAAGCATGATACAATTAAAGTGTTTAATTAGTACCTTAGAGTAGAGGGTATTACACTTGGTATATTGGTATTTTGAATTGGAATTGAAAACATACGGATTGAGAAATTAGCCGATGCTAACATTAGAAAGCAATTCAGTTCAAGAGTTAAATCGAATGTCAAATCTTTAGATGCATAACACATCACAACTTATAGAAGAAAACCTTGTGAAATGGTTGCATCAAAGAATGCGTGCAAGGGTTGGTTAGGTGATGAATGATTATGGATATAGATTCCATGTGATTGATGAAACATCCTAAATCATACCATATAGTTATTGTGACTATAACCTTATGACTTAGATGTAACCAGAGTATGAAATCCCTCACACATAATATGAAAAATAACGTCTTCCATTAATATGGGGAGAACTATAATTCTTTTAGAGTTAGGGTTGTTGAGTTAACCCAAGCCCGCTCTATACGGATATGTTCGAACTATGGAAATAAATTCTAATTAATGGGTCAGTTTTCACTAGAAAACTCAAGGACAACATAGACAAATATGCAATTGGGTAGCGTACATCAGATGTATGCGCATTAAGAGTTGATAACTCAATGTGTGTGCATATATCACGAGTTGATAGCACTAGACGATAGTTGCATCTATGATGCAATTGATATGACTGATACCTACCGATTGACCTAAGGTAGCTTGTTGGGTAAATCCAAGGTCATTCTTAGTAATGTCGGATAGCAACCCACTAGGACACCTTGTCATTTCTTTTCTTGGACTCATAGTGAGGGCTATGGATTCTTTGAAACTAGTAAGAGTTATATGCATGTCATACAAATCCTTATGATCATACATGTATTTATATTCTAACATTCTTTCTCTCTTCACGTTTAGGTTGATTGAAGATATCTTCCAGTGTGAATTTATGTTCACTTTTGGATTCTAATAAATTAACTGGACCAATTTCTTTATTGGCTGAGAAATCTGAGAATTGTTCTCAGATATGAGGAGCTAGCCTATGTCATAGACATTCCACTTCCTAATCCCCCTGCTGCTGATACTTTTGACGAGGATTAGAGAGCATATCGTAAGCATCTCAAAGATAGTGACTTGGTTACCTACATTAGGCTAGCCTCTATGTCACCAGAGTTGCAAAAGTAGCATGAGTCTATGGATGCTAATACCATAGTGTTTCATCTTAGAGAGTTTTTTGATGAGCAAGGTTGGTCTAAAAGATTCGAGACCTCAAGGTTGCTTTTTACGACTAAGATGACTTCGAGGATATCTGCAGTACAGTATGCACTGAAGATGAATGGTTATATTGAGAGGTTGGTCACCTTAGGTTTTGTTACGAACTATGAATTAAGTGCTGACTTAATTCTGGTTGGATTGTCTGATAGTTATTCACAGTTTGTGTTAAACTATCGGATGAACCAAATTTCCACGATAGTCCCTGAATTGATCAATTTTCTCAAGACAGTAGAGCAAGCTATCAAGAGGGATAGCAAGCTAGTGCTAGTGGTGGAATCTTTTTCTTATGGTTTAAGAAAAAAGAACCTAAAGAAGAAAAGGTCTAAGAAACCAAAAGGAACTGCAACCAAAAGAAACTCAAAAAGACTACGCCGAAAGGAACTTGCTTCCATTGTGACAAGACTAGCCATTGAAAGAAAATTGTAAAGTCTGTATGGAGTTCTTGAAGAAGAAGTAGGCATCAGATGGCCCAAATCCTTCAGCTATGTTTGTCGTTGAGGTTAATATTGTTTTTTATCATAACATATGGATATTAGATATTGATTGTGGTTCACATATATGTAATGATACACAGGGCCTCAAGGATAATAGATAGCTTATAAAGGGAGAACTGGACATGCACGTGGGCAATGGAGTAAGAGTTGTTACATTAGTTGTAGGCACTTATTTTTTATCACTTCGGCTTGTAACTAAACTAGATGATTGTTACTTTGTACCTATTTTAACAAAGAACATATTGTCTGTTTCTTATTTAAATAAAGTTGGTTTCCATTTGAATTTCAATAGTAATGGTTATTCTATTAGTTTGAATGGAATGTTTTATGGTACTAGTATATTATGCAATGAAATTTACATATTAGATATGTCGCATCCAATTATGAATGTCAATGACATGAAAAGATACAAACGTGATAATTTAAAATCAACTTTCTTATGACATTGTTGCGTTGGCCATATAAATGAGAGATGCATAGCTAAGCTCCACAAGAGTGATAGTTTAGAGTCATTTGATTATGAATCATATGACGTGTAAATCTTATTTATTAGGTAAGATGACTAAGTTACCTTTTAAGAGAAAAGGTGAACGAGCGACTCGAGTGTTAGACCTAATACATTCAGATGTATGTGATCTGATGTCCATCCATGCCAAAAGTGATTTTCTTTATTTCATTGCCTTTATTGATGACTATTCTCGATATGGATATCTGTATCTGCTGAGATACAAATTTAATGCATTTGAAAAGCTCAAACAATTCAGAAAATGAAGTAGAAAACTAATTTAGGAAAGGTATCAAGACACCGCTATCCAATTGAGGTGGGAATACTTAGACCAAAATTTTTTAGATTATCTAAGAGATAATGAGATTTTATCTCAATGGAATCCACCTTACTTACCACAACACAATGGTGTGACTGAAAGGAGAAACTAAATCTTATTAGACATGATACGATCGATGATAGGCTTTACAAATTTACCAAAAAAATTTTAGGGGTATGCACTCAAGACAACTGTTTATTTTCTAAACAAAGTTCCATCAAAGATAGTTGATGTTACTCCATATGAGATGTGGACTAACAAAAAATCATATCTTTCTCATTTGAAATTTTGGGATTGTCCGACTTATGTGAAGCAATTACAATCAGATAAGCTTAATGCGAAGTCTGACAAGTGTTTGTTCATAGGATATCTTAAAGAAACAATGGATATCAATTTTACCTTGCTGAGGAACAAAAATTATTTGTTTAAAAACATGTGAGAAAGAGTTTCTTTTAAAAGAAGACAGTGAGAACAAAATTGAATTTGGAGAAGTTCAAAATGCTTGAATAGATGGGGATCAACTGCTTGAACCTAAGACTGTGACTCATACAGATGAAGTAATAATTTAACCTTCTTCAACACAGGAAGTTCATAGGTCACGTAAGATACGCTCTATTCTCGAGAGATATAGATTTCTCGTGATTGACATATTAACCTATTGCTCATAGAAGATAATGAGCCTATTACCTATGAAGAGGTTCTGAAGAGTTCAGAGTATGAGAAATGGCTTAGCGTCATGAAAGTAGAAATGGATTCTATGTATGAAAACCAAGTATAAACTTTGGTTGAGACACCCAAAATAATAAAACCCTTAAGGTATAAATGGGTTTCCAAAAAGAAAATCGATGTGGATGGTAAAGTGATTATCTATAAAGCAAGGCTTATAGCCAAAGGTTTCCATCAAAGACAAGGAATTGACTACGACGAGACCTTTAGCTCAATAGCAATGCTTAAATCCGTTAGGATACTCCTAGTCATTGTTGCTCATTATGATTATGAGAAATGACAAATAGAAATGAAGACAACTTTCCTAAATGAAAATCTAGCGGAGGATGTGTATATGACATAACTAGAGGGCTTCATCTCCTATGATGGCGAAAAGGTATGCAAGCTTTAGAAATCCATCTATGGATTGAAACAAGCGGGAGTTGGAATATCCGCTTTGATGAGATAATCAAAGAGTTTAGTTTCTCATAAACCCAAATGAACCCTGTGTGTATAAGAAGGTTAGTGGGAGTGCAATTGTATTGCTTGTGCTATATGTAGATAACATATTATTACTAGGAAATGATGTCTTTATGTGACAATCTATGAAGATTTGGTTGTCCAAATAATTTTCCATGAAAGATCTAAGTGAAGCAACTTATATCCTTGGGATAAAGATCTATAGACATAGATCGAAAAGATTGCTTGGTCTTTCACAATCATCATATATAAACAAGATGCTAAAAAGGTTAAGCATGGAGCAGTCTAAGAGAGGGTATCTTCCTATGACTCATAGGATAACACTCTCGAAATCTATGTGTCCTAAGATATAAGATGAGAGGACGCGCATGGATATGATCCCATATGCACCTACAGTAAGATCTATCATATATGTTATTCTATGTACGAGACTCGATGTATAACATGCTTTAAGTGTTACGAGTAGATACCAATCAGATCCTGGTGAGGGTCATTGGGTGGATGTTAAGAATATTCTCAAGTACTTGTGAAGGACTATGAATGTTTTCTTGATATATGGAGATGGAAATCTAAAAGCAAGCGAGTATACAGATGTCAGTTTTCAATCTGATAAGGATGATTCCAAATCTCAATTAGGTTATATATTTACACTGAAGGTTGGGGCGGTCAGTTGGAAGAGTTCCAAACAAGAGACTACTGTCGATTCAATAACTGAAGCAGAGTATATTGCGGCTTTAGATGTAGCAAAGGAAACAGTTTGAATCAAGATGTTCATTACTAAACTTGGTGTGGTTCCTAGCAGTGATGGGCTCATATAGTTATATTGTGACAACAGTGGAGCTATTGCACAGGAGAAGGAACCAAGGTCTCATTAATGGTCCAAGCATGTACTCCACAGATATCCTCTGATTAAGGAGATCATTGGTCGAGGTGATGTACAAATAGAAAGAAGTCTCATCGAGCAGAATATTGTTGATCCATTGACGAAATCATTGGCACAGAATAACTTTGATTCTCATATACTCGCCCATGGTATTAGATACCAAGGCGATTGACTTTAAGTCAAGTGAGGGATTTGTTAGAATAGTGCCCTAAAGGCAATCACCTTTAGCATATTTTATACAAAGTTGTATATAAACATTATTTTCAATAATAAAGAAAAGTATATTTCATTAGTTTGGTGTTTATTATTTATAAATTGATATTGATCTATAAGTAAATTAATGAAGTCTATGATATATGATATAACATGAAGGAAATCATGACGTAATCATACTACTGAGATTCTTATCATGTGTAATTATGTCAGTATCTAAATTATCCCTAGTCATAGAATTATTAGATTGGACATTGTCAATTCGAATAGACTAGCACATGTCAAACTCCTTGATTTGATCAAGTTGTGAAACTTAGAAATTGTAAACTTGAGATGTTTAGAGTTGAGATGTTGATGCTTACTAGAGGTAGTAAGTACAGTGGATGACCTACCATGAGATTATCACATGGATGTCCTATTCTAATGTTAGTGACAATGTCATCATAGCAATGATGCAAGTATCCTTAGACTTGAGGTACTTAAGGATATCTTAGATACTGATTATGTGCTTAGACTTTATTCATTGTTGCCTTGTAGAGGTCACTTATAGGGTAGTGATTGGGTACAACTTGAGGTATTCGAAGGTAATTGAGAAGCCAATAGAGGATTCACCACTTATATGATAGTAGGAGATGATGCCCGCGACCTTTTATCGGGGTCATTATTTGGAAATCTTTGGTCGAAGTATATGTGTCATAAAGAATGTCTTCATTGACATATAGAGTAATAAGTCACAGGACGAGAACTGATATCACTTGGGCTAGATTTGATGTAGTTAATCTAGTGAAAGTTGACACTTTGCCCGTACTCATAACCAAGTAGGGTATAGCATGGTGAAAGAACGAATTACATAATAATTGTCTATAGGAGGGTTCGTGAGATGGTTCGTGACGAGCATGGATTCGTTTATCAAAACACTATTTCCGGTTAATTGGGGTCATGATCTGTTGTTAGGCGCCGCTTATGACTTAGTTGGATTAAGTGTTAATCCAAGTGACCAACCTAACCGGGAACACACGCATAAGAGTGACTCAGAGGATTCATAAAATGGTTTTGGATAGAGATCCATTATATGGAGAGCAATATAATCAAAAAGATCCTAATGAGATCGCGACATCGATATTGCTAAAATAGGTCTCTAGTATTTTTTCACACCCAGGACCTAATAAGACAAACCCCAGTGTGATTGGAACAACCTCAACATTTATATATATAATATGTGCAACGTGAAAAATGAGAGAGGTTTCTTTGAAGGTAAACCATTTATTGTCTTGAAATGACAAAAGAAAAAACACTAAAAGACAAAAACAAAAAGCTAGAAAGGAAGGATGATGATAGTGAGAAAAATGGTTTTAACAAGTTTAGAAAACAACTTTTCAAGCCATTCTTCTCATCTTTCTCATCTTCTTCCTCTTCATTCTCTTTCACAGTTTTGCTCTCCATAGAACAAAGAAGAGAATTAGCACTCTTGTCTTTGTTCTAGCTATTTATGGATTAAAGAGTTTAATTCAGTTAGTTTCTCCAATTTTTACGTGGATACCATTAGAGACAATCTATTTTAGTCATTGTGGTTTGCGACAATTCGATGAGTAGAAGACCGAAGAATGAAAGAGACTACACATAAGGTACATAGTTATTATATGAATAATTGATTTGTGTAAATGACATAAATTTCTATATATATATTTTATGAATATGTATGTGAATTAAGAATTTTTAGCTAGATTTAATGGTATTTACTTATATAGGCACATAGATCTTGAACTTCAGAAAAGTCTCGAAATAATCACGCTGCACTTGATACAGAATTTGAAAGAGTTGTGCAAGAGGCGTTGGACAAGATCATGGTCAACTGAACAACCGTGATGGTAGCCCATCGCTTAAGTACTGTAAGGATTGCAGAAACTATTGCTGTTCTCCGTCATGGAAAAATTGTTCAGAAAGGTATCAACTTTTTGAATGGCTTCCCAAATTTTAATACTTCAGCCTCTCAGGAATCAATCTCTTGTTTTTTATTAGTTTGCTTAACATCCGTTGCTAATATCTTATCAGAATCCAACTTCAACAGGTTCACACTCTGATCTAACCAAGGATCCTGAAGGGGCATATAGCTAGCTTATAAAGTTGCAGGAGATAAATAGTGCGTCAAAAAGCAATGTTAACATCTGTGAAGACAAGACAGAAATCGCTGTGGACTCTGGAAGACAATCAAGTTAGCGGTTTTCATTGCTACGATCCTTGAGCTGGGAGTCATCTGGAATTGGAAACAGTAGTCGTCATTCATTCTCACCTCTATTCGATGTGCCCACTGGTATAGAGCCTTCGGAGACAGCACTTGAAAAACCCCATACTCTTTTCTCAGCATCATCAAAACAATCTGCAGAAGTCCCACTTTATAGGCTAGCCTGTTAGACATGATAATACTCTATACACATGTCTATTACAGAAAAATGAAAATGCGGAATGTTATTACATACCTCCTGCCATTGATGTTGAGAGATGTCGGACAAATATGAGAGGGCTCTTCTAAGCTTTAACAAAACGCAAATGATGGTGTATGCAGAATCATTGCTAAGCTTAGGGACCCAATCTTTATATATGCCTTGTTGTCTTCCATCAAAACAACCGAAGGACATGATGGTTCAAGTGGAAGGGCATGACTTTTCAAAAGAAACAGATACAACCCATAAGAAATGAAACTAATGGATAACAGTCTCCCACTTAGGTCATAGATGTAATCTAAAAGTCATAAAACCTCTACTTAATTAAAGAAACCAAATACACGAATCATGGCGATAAGTCCTCTAAATGTGAGATTATCTTCTATGTATCACGATGCATCTTTATTTCTTATGCCACTGTAACTAAATGAATAAACCTTTACGTTTATTCTAGGTCCATAATAGTTGTAATTCTCCAAATAAAATGTGTACACTAGAATGAGAAAAAACAACTAATTAATAAGAGTTTCGTGAAAGTACATACATAAATCACATAATGGAACCAAGTCCCATTCTAGCAA
>JAOSBK010000206.1:56121519-56184390 GCA_027568895.1 Erythroxylum shatona
TTTTAATTAATTATATTGTAATTAATTATATTTTAATTAATTAATTATATTTAATTAATTAGTATTAAAAATATTTTTAAAAAATGTCTCTACTAAGGAATGAATTTCATTCCTCAACTAAATGGGGGGTATGGAGGATTCTCCCAAAGTGAGATATCAATCCATTACCCCTATAATCATAATTAACAACCAACCACTCATTTTTCATTCCATACCCATTAACCCCTTCCCAAACTCATCAACCAAGCACCCCCTAAATAAAATACTTTACTATAGGACCATGTGCAAATCTTGTAGTTATGATCCTTTATATCTCTAAGATCATATTTTAATTTTACCCAAATTTGGACAATATAAGGTTTTAAATCATTTTTAATACTTGTCATAATGTTGTTTTATGATTCCTACATCCTAATCCCAATCTGCAAACTAAAATGTACTGTTAGTCCAAATCTTCTTGATTCACCTTCGATTATAATTATGACACGACAATACTTGATATTATTTCACTAGAATTAAAAGGTGCTTGTTAATGTTATTTAAATATTTTATTTTTATTCTAAATTAATATAAATATTTGTATAATATATGTTTACTAATATAGTTGTATAACTTTTTATTAAGTACATGTCTTTATTTTATTTTATTTATAATAATTTTTATCAATTATTATAAACTATTGAATTAGAAATTATAATGTTATATAAACCTTAATTTTATAATGATAAACAACATTTTAATATCTTTATATAATTGGTATTTTGTAAAATAATTGAAACTACACTAACTTTATAATATTTATATATAAACTATTTTAATAATAAACATTAAATAAATAAATTATTTATATATTCATATTCAAATATTAAATTTAAGTTTAAATAAGATTAAAAATTAAAATCTCTTAAAATTTGCATATTTAACAACATACATATAGCATGATGCAATTAAATATACATAATTTAATTTTCATATTTTTTTTCAGATTAATAAAGAAAACTTTATATTCAGGCTAATTAAATATCCCAACTGAGTTTTTCAATGAATAGTTTTAAGGTATCAATTGATGTGATGCTGGAGGTTTGGAGTTTCCGCTTCTAAGATTGTAGAGAAGGAGACGAAATGCAGAAATCGTTTACTCTCATTCAAACAATTGCTACTGCGGGTGTATTCTCTGCTGTTTCCTTCTGGTAAATTTCCTTCTGATTTTCTTCTTTTTTTGTTAAAGTTCTCGAGATTGAAGCTTTTGATGAGTGGAATTGCTTAGGTATGGTTTCATGTTTGGAAGAGAATCAGCTCGCAAGGAGCTTGGCGACTTGATTGACAATCTTCGCCGCGGAGACTCCGTCGCTGATTCTTCACCACATTCCTCCTAAGTTCTAATCAGTTGGTACTTCCTCTCTTTTTCTTCTTCTTCCCTACCCTTTCTCCTTAATGGATTACTTCTAATAGTCTGTAACATTATGCAAAGTTATTCAGTTCACATGGCTTTTGACTTTTTTTTTGATGAATTTGGTAAGAATGGGATCAACGGCTACTCAAAAACTGATGCACATATAAATCTGATAAATAATGGAAATTTGATCCAGGTAATTGCATGTTCATGTGCTTAGATCAAGCTTGTCGGCATCAACTTGAGATAAGAAAACAGTTCCATCATTTTCTTTGGGTCAGGAATGCTTTTGCTCAAAATTAGGACGTTGGACATGCTCATACTTTGCTTACAACGGATTATGTAACATCTGCAGCAAAAAATGTGTCGAGTGTTCTTACATGATCTTTGTCTTGGGAATGTGAGAATGGGATGGTTAGGATGCTGACTTTTGTTTGTGGGTGACAGAGCTCCTTTCTAGAGCTATTTCTTTAAAAGTTGTTCATTCGTGCTGAAAAGGTGCTAATTATTCTGTTTAACATGACACCAATTGTTTCCTGAGAGATAACAAAACGTGCTTCTGCATGTGTTGGTTTACTTATGATTTGTTGTACATTTTGTGTAATGAACAGATTGTGAAAACCGTGGCTAGTTATATTACATTCCGTAAACAAGTGAGATTAAACTCCACGTAGCATATTAGTGAAAACAATCTTAACAACCTTAAATTGACTTTTATGTCTGGATTGTATACTTGATTCTTACTACTACTGTTTGGAACACACGAATAGTTGTTAGAGAACTAAAAGCACCACTTCTAGTAAACTAATGAACCTAAGAGCATAATCTGTCTCATTGGTTACTTTCCTACAAAATTTCGCTAGTGTTATATCTGCAACTTATAGTGGGGAAAAGAGTACTGCAATATCCTATATGACGTCAAATATATACAGAAAGAAGCACCTTTTTACAGCTAATATATTTTATGCTCTTGAATCCACAGGATGCTATAGTCTAAAATTAACAACACTAAACTAGATTTGAGTGGCATTATCAAAATTGTTATTGACTATGCTCTCAAAAGACCATATCAGCTTTTGTTTTTCCTTTCATTGATACCTTTAATCGTATCAGCAAGTAGAAAGTGTGGAAATAAGATACTGAAAACAGAGTGCTAGAGAAATGCTTTTTCTTTAAGTGCTGATATTTCACACTAACATTTCTAATAGCAAGATAGCAGACGACGGAGATCTTCCTTTGTTTGTGGCTAAGTTCAAGGGAGAAACAATAACGAAACAAAATTAGGGTTAGAAACTTTGGATGAGGATGTATTTCCAAATTATTCACATGTTAAAGTAGTTTTAAATTCAGCTTTGAGTTGCTTCCTCCACTTCTTGAAGATATAGAATCAACTTGTATAAATTGATGCAAAACGACTTAGATTATATTAGAAACAACATAGGACATAGCACTTAACCCCCAAGGCTTAATTTGGTGACTGATGAAAAATGGAATTTGGTGTTAAACAATAATAGTAGAGGGTTAACAAGTTATTTGCTATAAGTTCTGGTATGCTAACTTTTCTTTATTAGAAAGATATTTGATACAAGTTCTTTTATAGTCTTACTTCCTTTAAAATTCAAGTTCGTTAGGGAAGGAGAAAACCTTTGAGTATGATTGATTTTATTCAAAAAATTTAGTTGGAATTCCTATTCTTTTAGGATTTCAGTTTGGGATTTTACAATACGTACGTGTTTCAGCATCCTATATTGATCTGCTTTGTAATTTTGAATTTTAAATTAGAAGTTGTGATATTTTCTTTTGAGACCAATTTCTAGTCTCATATGCTAGTAGTGTGATTCCTGCAACTATTCGTTTAATTCCTTCTTGATATTGTAAATTTTCAACTGCCTATCCAAAACTAGTTTGCAACTCAAACTTTCCAGTATCAGTACATTGGTAGACTTTGCACATTTTGTCAAAGCATTGGCATATCTTCTATCCTTTAATTCCATGGAGTTGAATTCCAATATTTCAATTCTACAATCTTTTTGGTTCCAAAATTGTGATGGAATGAATTTCGAACTTCGACCAATTTCACAAACTTCTCACAAAAATAAAACCTGAGATGAAGGAATTTGGGAATCAGATGACTGATTATATATCTGCTTGCAGACGCTGATTATGTTTATAAATGATTATATACATAGATATACAGAATTATTAGTGAACAGTATCCATCTGAGCAAGATGCTCCTTTTCTCTAGTATCAGCTTTCCCTTAGTCATAAGAAGATGTATCAGCTATAAATTGTCAATATTATAGGGATCTCTATCAATGAATGAAAACGTTACCTCAGGTTTCTAAAAGTATAGAGGAGTGTCATAAGAAGATGGAGATTGTCATGGCTAGAATGAACATGGAGGAGGATTGAAAAGTAATAATGGCTCGTCTCATTTATGCACTAAACCTATAAATTGTCAATATTCTTAGGCTACATCATTACATGGAATTGGAAGATGTAGTTCATGGCTATAAAGGTAGAAAGACAACTTAAAAGTAGGTCTTTTAACTACTTGGATGTTTCCGATAAAAGTTCATCATGGAGCAAACCATAGAGTACAGAAAAAGAAAAAAAACTTTAAAGCTAAAATATGAAGTAACTGAATCAAAAGTGTTTGCGTCAACTCTTCAACAATTAAGAATCAAGATGTCAAGTACTTAAGAGTGCAATGATGAGGTAAGAGGGAGGGTATATGTCTGAAGAGAAAGCGAATGAGGACATGCCTAGTTTGGAAGATGCTAGTGATAATTAGTATATCGAGAGATATAAAGAGGGGAGGATGTTGGTGACTAGGAAGGCATTGAGTATGTATACGAGAAAGGATGATGTGAATGAACAACAAGACAATCTCTTCTATACAAGGTGTTCTATCTAGTATAACCATAGATAGCGGAAATTGTATGAATGTAACTAATGTGGAGTTAGTGGAGAGGTTAAGAGTTATCAATTACAAAACACCATGAACAATACAATCAACAATAGTTGAATGAGAGTGGAAAGATTCTGAGTAACAAAGCAAGTATTAGTTTTTTTTTCAAATGGAAGGTACAAGTATGAGGTGTAATGTGAAGCTTTGTTTATACAAAACGAGTTACATTCTTATTTTCTTTTGTCATTTAATAGAATAGCTACATTCATTTATCATGAATAGAAAATCGATCACCATTGCTCTATTGTCACTAAAGCAAGTTTATGGAGATTTAACTTAAGATTTATAAGAGTAACGAAGAGATATTAAGGAGAAAGAAACTAGAGCAAACGATTGAGAATAATTCAAACAGGAGTGAGTTTGATAGCGAGAGTGGGAAATGTAAGAGATGTATTGTTGAACCAAGTTTAAATGCTTTTTGGTTTTGTAGATGAAGATGCTAGTTTAAGGACAAATCTTTTTCAGTAGAAGGAAAATGATAAGAATCAAGTATCTACTTAAAATACACAATTTTTAAAGTAAGGAAGCCAATTAAAGAGGCTTCAACAAAATGCAAAAGGTTCAAATAAAGCACTGAAAGAAGCTAGAAATTTATTAAAGAACACTGGAGGACCATTAACAAGGACTAAAATAAAAGAGTTTAAAGAAACTCTTAATGACCTAACGATGGATCTTTCTGTAAGGAGTGAAGCTTTGTCATTTCGAGAGAATGAATTAAAGCCCATAATGTTGATTTGAATGAACGAATAATTTAAGGAGTAAGGTTACAGAATATAACTAACACCATATATAGAAGTAAACAACATTGGTCTTTCGCTAAGTTTATACGTAAGAGAAACAAAAGCAAACCAACCTTAGAGTTTAACTCGTAACTGGCATCGAACTTGTCCTTGTTTATAACTTTTCATAATCAAATCAATGTCAACGTGCTTCCTATACATGCACTGGTCTTACTGAAATTTCATGGTGTCGGTAAGACCAGCGCATGTATAGCCTACTAGTCTTATTGGCTATGTGTTTACTCTCGCACAAGTATCAGTCAGTTGAAAGTTTACCAATCGGTCAATAGTTACTTTGTCAACTATGGCGGCAGAGTATGTGGTAATTACAGAGGCTGTGAATGAGGTAATTTGGTTTCGAGGATTGCTTGGTGAGTTAGGGATTCGACATAAGTACATCAAAATGCACTGCGATAGTCCGAGTGCTATCTTTTTAGCAAACTAGGTTTAGCATGCAAGGACGAAGCATATCGATATCCGTTATCACTTTGTACAAGAGGTTCTGGAAGTTGGAGTAGCAATTCAGAAGATTAAAACCACTGAGAATCTTGTTGATATGTTGACAAAGGTAATGACTACGGTTAAATTTCAACATTATTTGGACTTGATCAATATTGCTAAAATTTGAAGATGGGCGCTTTGAAGCGCATATGAAGACACTACTAAAAATGAGTTTTGTGAGAGATTTGAAAAAGTGAAATTCGCCAAGGTGAAGATTTGTTGAGTGATCAAATATTATGACTCATTCCACAATCCCACATCGTAATGTGTGAGAATGGTGGAGGTTTCTAAAACCATAAAAAGAACCTCTCCTCTTTAGTTAATTCATCTAAAAAAAATTGTCTTTCCTTCACTCTTTTGTAGTATTTCACTTGTATTATTTCTTTTGTAATATTTCCCTTGTATTATTTTCTAAAAATAGCGAAATATCAATTTAGTAGTGTCCAAAAAAGTAGGCATAATTGGTTGAACCTTATTAAATTCTAATGTTCTTTATTTGTCCATTTAATAACTATTGTCAGGTACAATTGTAGTGAATTATTGTGCTATTAAATTATGTCCAGTAAAATTTTGTTTAGGAGATTAGGTTTTAGGTGGCACTATTTGTAGCCCTCCAGTCTTTCCCAAAAATTTACCTAATGTAATTTTTTAATTTAATCATTCACACTCTATTAAATTAAAAAATTTAGGTCTATGGGTGCACAAATGCTTAGCAAAAGTCAAATCTTAAATTAAATGCACGAGTCAAGACAAGAAATTCACTTTCAAACATCATAAATTAAGAAGTGGATACTTCATGAAAACTATAAAATGAAATGTACTCCCTATAAAATGAATCAAATGTACTCACTATACTTCACGAGTTTGAAACTTGACAATAATAAGACAATATTTTTATTAAAAAAAATTGCCTATTATAATTTACAGGTCATTCTAGATTTTGTGAAATGGTATTAACACTAAGCTATCTAAGCTTCTGGATGGTGGTGGTGATCATCCAGAATCCTTGTGGGCTTCCAGGCGGATTCTTCCTTCTTTTGCCTTAGAGCAACGAAGTGGAGTGCATCACTCTTCACTTGGTATATATGGCATGCCCATGGATATGAATCTGGAGCTGACCAGATCTTTTGATTTTCAAACTCTGTCTCCTCAACTACAGATTCTGCTACACAGTGTACCAAATCAAGTTCTGGTTCCATGAAACCAGCTACCGCGATGCATCCAGGAGCAACATAACCATCTGGAGCCCTTGGATGCCAAATTGATACACGAGCCTTATAGTCATCCACACAATTTCTCCATATCTGTATTGTACATTTTCTCAAAGTCAAAACTCAATTATGTTTATAGTAGACTAAACATTAAGTTCTTCAGAAGGATATTAAACTGAACATCAAACTGTTTACTGACCAAGAGTACTAAACTATTAATACAACTCCTAAATTAACGTAGTCAGGTACGGTAGTTTCTTATGTTTCAAACTGGAAAAAGAGAAGTGCGATAAAAGCTAAACTGGACCACAGCCTAGGAAGAGAATGAAGTAACGATGGTGGCAAACTGAGTAACTTCCTTACCAAGTCGTAACCCAAAGGGAGTGCAAAGAGTCCATGAAAATTACGATAAACTGCTGCAACAGTTGGGGGATGGTCGCCAACATGAGCTACATCGCCAATTGACACATACCTGGAAGGAACAGATGCATTTCCCACTCAATACATTAGATTACTCTGTTAACTTCACAAGGGAAAGCATGAAACTAAAAGGTGTTTTCACTCGAGTTATCATTGATGACAAAAGAATGCAATACATAAAAAACTTGTAATAATTTATCTAAGTAGGATATTTTTGATGCCACCATCCAGAACTGCCATAAACTACATATATTAGGTCTGAACAACCCATTGTATTCACATCATATTGATTGCAGCAGCTTATAAACATAGGAACACTAGACAGCCAAATAGTAAAAGAGTGGAAACAACTCTTGAGATAATAAATAAGGCAGTGTCAGCAATCATTATATTATTTGGATTTAAAAATAAAGCAATTGCTTACCCATCAGGACAAATGGGACGCCAAATAGTACACAATCCACCATCTTCCAAAACCTTGTTAATTTCCAAATGAGCAATTGTAGGAAAATGTAAAAAATGTTAGCATTTATAAGTGAGTGAAACAAAATAATGAAAATAAACAAGTACCAAATTACCTGCTCCCTACACAGTTTGCATCGGCCTTTGGATTCTTGTTCACTGCTCCAAACTTTTGAGAAGTTGACGCTATGTTTCACAAATCTTTGCTCATCAGACGTTGAACCCAATGAAAATAGCTTTCTTGAACTGATGATGGTTTTATTTAGGGTCCGTTTGTCTATTCCATCTGCTTCACTCCATGCAAAATAGACACGTCTCTGGCTTGAAGGAACCTGTTGGTCGAGAATACCATCAGAATTATGTATAAGTTCAATAAAATAGACAGAAACTGAGAAGGAAACATGACCTTGAGAACTAAGCATCTTGTATCATATTGATGTGCTTTCCACATTCTACAAACAACAGAACAGATCTTAACAGCTTGTGGTTCTCTATCCTCTGATTCTTCCTCAACATTGCACTTTATAACTCGAACAAAAGCTTCTGATCTTCTGAAGTTTTTTAGATGAAGAAGTAGATGAGAAGGTTGACGAAAGCTTCCTTTCGCCAACTCCAAAGACATCAGTTCGTCCCATTGCACATCCCACATGATCTTTGAAGGCTTTTTATCCAACTTGTCCATGGTGGGGCACTGGTTACAAGCAGAAGGGAATCCAAATTAGCCACAACATTGATGATTTGGGTAATAAAGTAATCAGTACTACTATTTGGATCTTATCATCAGAAATTATCTAAGGCATGTAACGGAATCCTTTGTCAAACCTGCAGCAACATGACGCGCTTGTTGGTTACAAGAACAACTCTCTGATAAGGTACAACAAAATGATCTTCATAGTAATCAGACCATGCAAATTTTGAGGGCTCTTTGAATATCTCTGTACAACCAAAATGTCGACTGGCTTCAGCTAGGTAAAGCATCATCTGAAAAACAAGCAAAAACCCGGGAAAGTGTCAATATACTACAACACAATTATCTTACAACGATAAACTTAAGAAATAGCATTCTGACTAGATAATTTGTAACCATTTTCCTAGACAATCATCCTAACAGAACACTACCTAGTCCGTGCATAATATCAAAAGACCCTTCTCCACATACAAGCATAATAGCCTAGTGAGAGAATTGTGATTTGAAGATAATGATCTTCCACTTTGATGATGGAGAAATTATCTAAAGTAGAGGAGGAAGAACTTGGACATTATACAAAGGACGAGAACAACAATCAGGGTTTGGTTAATAACAATCAGGGTTTGGTCCGAACGTATGAATGTATGAGTAAATCCCTATCTACCAAGATGCAAATCTTATCAGAGCATTGGAGGATTGATTTCTGTATATAATTTCTTTCAAATGTGCAAAAACAATAAAAAATAAGCAATTCAAAGTTGAGGAGGTCAGACTAGTGCATAACAGGATCAGACTACAAATAGAAAGAGCGCAATTGCAGAGTATTCAAACAAGAAAGTAGAAGCAGTGAGATGGTTTTTCAGGCCATTTTCCTACACTGCAGATTGGCCATGTTAGCCAGAGGAATAGCTCCAAATCTGACAAAGTAGCATGAAGAGCAGATGGGGATTGGAGTAATACTGGTCTAAGTGGTCTCGCAAGTTTCCCTCGATCTCAAGATGTAGACGATTACTAGGAACTACAAATCTCTTAAATCTAGATACTTTGGATTATACTAGTTTTTTTGTCCTCTAGATTGTATATATATATTTATAATGAAATTTATTAATTTTCGATAAAAAACAAAAAAAACCAGAAGTTCCACTTCTTTACAGTACCACTTTTGAAACACCAGCTTTTAATCAGTTCCTCACGTAGTGAGGAGCTCTATAACTCTACAATAATGCTACTAAATGAACTAGCACATATGCCAAACAGTCTTAAACCTCATTTCTGCTCCCAAAAAGTGATAATTTACATAGATAAATCATGGTGTGGAGACAAAAATAACTACAACAAAGCATTTTATTAATATAAGAAGCATCAAAATTTGCTTAAGTAAAACTTTATGCAGGAAAACAAAACAAAAATGAAAGTGCATACATTTTCAAGCTTCAATGTAAGAATGTGATGTTGGAGGTGATGGAAGCCCTAAACATCATGAAACTTGAAATACAAAGCTCAAAATTTAATTAACTAGCTATTTGAATATGAATGAAATCTGTAATGTAAGAATGTGATGTTGGAGGTGATGGAAGCCATAAACATCATGAAACTTGAAATACAGAGCTCAAAATTTAATTAACTAGCTATCTGAATATGAATGAAATCTGTAGTTGCACAATACTAACAAGACAATGGGGGATGGTTATAAGGTGAATAGAGAATCAAAAAGCTCTTCTACGAAGCACAAAGATGAAAAACTTATTGTTCAGTAATATATCCTTCTACTTATTTTCCATACAGCTAAAATTTTTAGCTCAAAGTGTTTCAGTGTGAAGAAACTCAAATAGAAGATGGAGGAATTATACCTGCCCAACTGCTTCTCTCTCACAATACTCTCTCAATATACCATCAGCATGAATTACCCTGGGGTTTCTGATTCTCTGAGAGGTTGTGTTGTTATTAAGAATTTCTAAGCATTTCGAACAACTTGCACCAATTCCACCAACCGTCAACGAGAAAAAATCCAATGCACCACTAACTGGTTGTGCAATAATACCCAGAAAGGCACGTCCAAGCCCATGAGCAAGCCCTAAGACGCCATTCTGTCTTGCACTCTCCACAGGTTTTGTCACAACTCCAGATACACCGAAGGCAACACCTTGTGCAAGAGCCTCTGTTCCTTGAATAAGTCCATCACCCACCCCAGTTATTCTCCTTGACCCTACCTGATCTCACATCAATTATTATTAACCAATAGGTTCACCAAATGGTACTCATCTTTAGTTGAACTGATTAAAAAAGCTTACCTGCTTGGACCGCAGCTGTAAAAACTGTCCATCAGTAGAAAGTTCAGCAAAGCCCTTGCTAAGAGAAGCCAATGTTGAGCTTGTCATCCCAAGCACATCCACAGAAAATATTAGATGTAATGGATTATGAATTAGATCTCTCCAAATTCGATTTGTAATGGCAGGAATAATAGAACTCTGCCGCATGAATCTATTTCTGTGCATTACTCTCCTTAGATGCACCTGGATTGCAAAAACCAAAATTTGAATCTCAAGTTCATAATAATTTCATTCTTCTTAGTATCAATTTGGGAATGAAAGTGACATACTGCCAATATATTTGAGTTGGAAACAATTTTATTTCTAGGTCATTGCCCTAAAGCAAAGTGTTTGTCTGAACTAACATTTACAAGCATGAATAGGAAGCTGATCGATAGTCTCGTGAATATGATAAAAGCAAGGCTAAGATATTCTTTGTGCCTCATTAATAATTCAATTCACAACAAATCCTCAACTGCTTAAGGATTCCATATATGTCGTTCTGGAATTAGGACAACTTCTCAAGAAAATCAACCAGTCACCAAGTTGCAACAACATAAATTTACTTGACAACTCCAGAAATCAAGGGCCAGCCCCAGCAAATTCTTGTATTTTAATCAAGACATGGTACCCTTTTCCTTTTATTCTCAATGCCACAAAAAGGGACATGATTAACCTATTATTACATTTAAAGGAGGTTATCTGACCTGAAGTTTGAGAGCATTTCCAACAGCAGACAATACTGGGCTCCATAAGCCAAGAACCTCATGTGGTCTTTGGGCAGGTGCCGTCTCCAAAGACAATTTTAATCTTATTTCTGAAACATCTATTAACCTACAAAGATCAGGAAAAACCAATGCACATTAGCGTACCTAACCAAAGACAAAGTTTTGGTTTACTTGATATCAATAAACTTATTTCTCCTTAATCAAATTACTCATTGTTTCAAATACAAACTAACATACTTGGAAAAGGTGTATACAAATAACTAGTTTCCAAAGGAAAAATAAGTAAAGCAAGTATGATTGTACCGAAACTCAACATGACGTCAAATCATTTGACAATCATATTAAGGAATACAGCTAATCTTATTCAAGTTCACCATAGAACCTTTATCAGAAAAAAAGAAAAAGTTTCCATGCATGAGATAAAGGAAGAAACCCCAGTAACAAAATGACTCCACTTTTTCAGTTAGTTCTCTCTATACTACTCACTCCCTCCTCAAAACATATTTTAAAAGGAAAAAGATTATAAACACAAATACAAGCATAAACTAGATTAAATTCAAGTTTTGTAAGGTGCAAGCATATAGCAGATATCAGTAATCCCACATGTGGTCAAAGATTAATTCTTACTCGATATGTATCTCTGGGTCCACTTGTGTGACAGTGGAGCTTTGAGAGAGACGAGCTAGCTGGAGATTATTATAGAAGTCTACTACCGCCCAGATGATTGGTTCATGAATATTAAGCCTCCAAACCTTATCAGTTACCTATCAGTGTATTAAAATATTCATTAGACTTTAAGTGCTTTATGCTCCCTTCAACACATTTTAACACAATCTTCAAACAATACAAAAGATTTAGAAGCAGTACCCGTATGTATATATATGGGTACACCTGAATGCCATCTGTGTTCTCATTGCGCATTGTAATTGTCATCTTAAATACTGGATGATTCATGTCTTTGATTTGATCAGGTGTCAAAAGCACGGGCATCAATGTTAAAGGAAGTTGATTGTCGAGCTGAAGGTGGCCCAGAATGATCTTTAGCCTGACACAAAAACACGCATTAAATCTAAACAATCACTCATTTCCTCTCCATTATGCAATATCCTATAAAACTTTCAACTAATAGCTAAAAGCTTTTGTTTACCAGAATCCTGTGTCATTATAAGAGAAATATTTTTCTCACTCTATCCGTTAATGACAGCAACAATGTATTATTAAGAAAAGAATCTCTTTGAGAATCACAAAGCAAACCTGCTAGTTGTCCCACCATCATAACCAGTTGAGTACGATAGAAAAACTCTCTCGAAGTATAGGTAGGACAGTTCTTTCGGCCTATGATCCACTACAGATATCCCAACTACAGCCAGATCAACTATAAGCTCCATAGATGTGGTGTTATTCTTCATTTCCCTCGATATCTGAGAATTTTGCAAATTTTGGGCAGGAATAAGATATTTAGTTTCTTCATTTGATGTTGGACTCCAGTAATTCATGAACCTTGCAACCTTGATATCTCTCAAATCCATAACATGGAACTGCAATCCTACTTCTTCTTCTTCTGAAAAAGATCTCCCTATCTTTTCCAAATCAAGCTTCCAAAAACCAACTCTACTATTACTTTCAGTCTTGGCATCAATAACTTTATGTCCATATGGATCTTCCCAAGAAAAGTTTGTTGTTGAAAGAGGGTCCAACTTAATCCAAGCCTCTTCACCAAATCCTGACTGGCGAATGCTTATTGTCTTGTCAGTTGTCCTGTTCTCAATCCTGTCAGAATAAGGTCTAGCGATTAAAACCTACAACAGCAAAGTATGCAACTTTTTTGGGTCAAGTATTATGCGGTATGATACCTGATAGGGCCATCAGGTGGCCCCAAGCGAAATACAACAATAAAACGTGATCCTTCTTCAAAGCCCCGTATTTCTGTTCTCAAAAGTTTCTGTTTCCCATTTTGTCTCAAAACTAGAAATATTGTGTCTTCTTTTGTAATCGAAACAGGATATGACCAATCTGTGTCTTCTAAGCGTACCTATAAAACTAGCACGTGTTATTAGACAAAAAGGGTAAAAATGATTCAAGAATGCAACATGTGATGTGGGCTCAAGAAAGAAGGGGGAAAGAGACTAAAGGATAACAAAAGGTGTAAATCCCATTATAGTTTTATGAAAAATTGTTCATTTTATTGAAACCTTTAGGTGTGAGCAAACACTCACGAATTTTTTACTCCTGGAGAATGACATATATCTTGCAATGCATTTCAAAAAATTTACAATGACTCGCTGCTATAAGAAAATTAGTCTTCATGACATCAACTTGCAAAGTAAACATGTGAATTGAAAGAGGAATCACAAATGCATCTTGCTCCCAGAAGGTACTAGAGAGATGATTCATATTTCTCATCGTAAATGTTTAAGTACATGTAGTGATGGGGTAAGAACATAAAAAGAATCTAATATTGATATAAACATGCTTCATTCCTTTGAGATATGATAACAGAAATCTCTTCAAAATCACTTCCATAGCCAAAATAATTTACTATAGATACTGGCAAAACTAAGGAAAAATCAAAAAACAAATAGTATTGAAATATATTTTTATTCACCAATCAGAATTGACATAGTGCATAGAACTAAAATGCAAGATTAATATGATGAGAAACAAAATAATCAGGAATTTCTGAAATTCTTCACAGACAACAGACCTGGAGTTTATCAGTGCTGCCCATTTGTCGATACACAAAGGAAATTCTTGAATCTGATACATGGAGGAGTTTTGGTTGATCTTCACTGTTGAACTTTACATACAAGTTTTGACCAATTCTGTTTGTAAAGGTCATGAATGGTCGGATACAAATTACCTACAAAACAATAATGTGTTGAGAATATCAAGAAGTAGAAGGCTAGTAAATCCAGTGAATAGCCAAAGTACCTTTGTGGGAACAGACTGGTACGGGCATGGCTTTGTAGACACAAAAAGCCGCAAGCAGTTATCATCACCATCATAGGCATAGAGATCCAGTGATCCATCCTTACAACCAAAAGAGAAAAAGTATTCATAGGAGAATGTTTGTTAAAATTGCTGATTTGATTACTACATTGCAGTGATAGTTACCATGTCACCCAATGGTGAAAGATCTTTAATGGGCCCAAAGCGCTGTTCCATGCCAGATTGATTGATTGATACAGCAAGTCCCAGCAAGCTAAAGTTCAGAGCAGAAGCAATTGTATGACCTTCATATATTTCCTCTTCAGTTATTTCGCCAAAAGTTACCTCACTGCTCTTTCTGGACCGAAATGGAAGAGCAATCTTCTGTGATGACTTGTTCCCGACCAAATTTACAAGCTTAAATGTAAGTGGTGGACATTTGGCAATTGAAAACCAAAATGGAGCATAGACTCTAATGATCTTTGCTAAATGTGGTTGATCCTTATCACAGTTTTGCTCAATAATCAGCTGAACAATCCTGAAATTTTCATTAATTTTAGGACACTTTAGGCAAACCAAAACATATATTTCTATGCCAGAACAATCCTGTGCATTTCATTAATTTTAGAACACTGCAGGCAAATCAAAATATATATTTCTATGCAAAGATAAATGTAATAAACAACAAAAAGGTTGCTATAACCTTCCGGAGATTGAACTTCTTAAGCTCATTGTTTTAGACGGAATTCCAAAAGGTTGAGATATGAGAACCGCTTCCTGCACAAGAGGAGGAACAAAATTTGAAAAGGAAAGCACGTAATTAC
This sequence comes from Erythroxylum shatona, assembly GCA_027568895.1. Taxonomy (NCBI): domain Eukaryota; kingdom Viridiplantae; phylum Streptophyta; class Magnoliopsida; order Malpighiales; family Erythroxylaceae; genus Erythroxylum; species Erythroxylum shatona. Next base: position 56,136,735 of record JAOSBK010000206.1, read on the forward strand.
CGAGAATGAATATATACGATTGTTAGCCTTCAAACCTTACATGTATTGGCAACCATCCTTTTTGTGGAAGCAGTGATAAAAATAAAGGTTTTCTTATATCAGCATTATGGATCTCCATAGATTCCCCTGGATTAAATATACCCCTATGACATGCAACAAAATGGCCACTTTCTTGCATTTCAAGAATAGAGTACTCAGCTGTAAGGGGAAGATAATTGCTAATAGACACTGGGGATTTAACCACTAGATGCCAGTCCTGTATGGGGTTCAAATGGATGTCTTTTGCAATCTCTGAGGCTTGTATGCTTATACAAAACCAAAATTTAGGACAACCATTTGAAGAGGAACCAGTTATCTGAGTGCAGTATAAAAGTTCCTCAGACTCTGTGAGAGATGACACACAAATACCCGACAAGCCTTGTCCTTCTGTTTGACCAGGCCTATCAACAATGGTACTCCAAGAATACTCTTCAGGAGAATTAATATCAAAAGGCCGCAATCTCAAAACATACATCTCAGACTGTGCCAAGCAAGACAGAGGAAGAGGTACAGTGTCTCCAGGTTTGAGTTTTCCAAGAGAGATCTCCTGCTCTGCATTGCCTGCATGCTGCTTCCTACTCCTGATCCATCTCCTTTGCCTAGCATAGTTCACAAACTTCAAAGGATCATAGGACTGAGGCCATTTTAGGCTTTCCACATCAGGGGAGTAAACCCAACCATCAGCAGTACTCACAGATGATGTATCCACATGCCAATCATCAACCCATTCCCAATCTGATGGTAGCTCGGCTTCATAGATATCCTGAATTATTAGAAGGTATAAGAAACTACATTTTCCATCAACCAGAACTTTGAAAAATAAGGTACACTAAAAGGTTTCAACACTTCTAGAGTTAATGGATTCTACAATCGTTAATTAAAATCTTCAAACGATAATAGAACCTAAAAGACCATGAGGGCACTAAGGTGTACCTTTCATTAGGTTTAGCTCAGTTTATAATAGTGTGGTAGTATAATATTTCATGTTAAGTATAATATCTGTAGTACCTAAAATATTCCGTTATATAATGCACAAATATTTCTATTGGATAACAATTAATAGTAATAAATCAATTATCTCTAATATATTCAACAAGCCACTACTCATTTTAGACAAATAGAAACAAGATGTTTAAGGTGGCATCATAGCACAAAAGAGCACAAATGATACAAGGATTTGTTTCTAATGATTCTAAGTGATCGTGAAAACACCATCTATAAAACTGCACTATCTGAGACTAACAGACATGGTGCCAAAGAATCAGCCAGCATCCCTGCAACTCTAAGATGTATGTCATCCAGCAATTAAAAGAAGAAAGGCTCTCTTCATATCATCATCACGTTACAACTATAGGCTTTTAGTATGAGAAACTTAGCAATTTATCTCATTTGATGCCTTGACCCATTTCAAAATGAAATAATTGCACTGATATCCATTCATATTCCACATAGCTGCAGAGAAGATAGATCATGCTTGCTGGCCAGCCAATGGTAGAAGAAAAATTTGTATTGGTTACCTGATTGTACCCTCTTCCTGGATAACTTGAACAGCCAACCCAACCAGCAGTGGGATTGTATGTTTCTGTTTCGAAGAACTCATCCATATGAAGCTTACCACCGTTGATCTGTAAAGCTTCAGGTTGATTTGCATAATCGAGTGACTTGATGCCTAAATTAGATGCTTTGGATACAAGGCACAAATCAAGGACAAAACCTGTATGATTCTGGACAGAGACCAGAGACCTTATATTTACATACCTGTTGCCATCCTTCACACTCACTTCACTAGCTACAACGTCATTCCCTAGCCGCCAACAAGCAGCAGATGCAGAATAGTTTAGTTTCACAGTGGTCCAAGGCCCTGTAACAGAAGGGCTAATTTGGATAAATCCTGACTTTTTTGTTCCCCCATGGAATTCATTTCTGCCTTCATCTTCAGACCTAGATGACAAGATTACTAAGCATCTCAATCTCAAAGATGGCTTCTCGTGCTTATCTCCATGGACAGTTATCTGCATGAAAATGAATAACATTATAATCACACGTCTTTGGGTGACAGGTTAAGTTTTCAGCAACTCAAAAAGAGCTTCTTATGAAACCTTAATACAGATACAAGGAATAGGTGAATGGAAGAATCAAACACTATATTATTCACCTCAGATACTGCTGGGGATAAGTCTATCCATTTCAAGTGATTTTGATAATCACACGAATCAAGATTTTGAGCTATCTCAGTTAAAGGAGCTGAAAAGAATCCAATTGGGTCACCTGCAAACAAAAACATTATGTCAAGTATGTGTAATCAGTAATATCAGAAACAGATAAAAAGCATGCATACCTTTCCCCATATCAGTCACAACTAATTCCAACAAGTAGTTGATCTGCACAGTTTTTGAAAGTTAGAATATTCGACAAAGAATATAATATGATGACACTATGAAAACAACGAACAATGGGTAGACTTCATAAATATCAAGAGAAGAATGAAAGTATGAATTAGGTGATAAAGGTAGTAAGGTGCATTATGAATAAACATTCATATAAAATGATAAGGGTATGTATTTTCCCAAATAGGAAGAGAGAGAAAAAGGTAAGGCAGAAGAGTTATTAAATACTTGAAATGATATGGCAAGTTTTTACCTACCTGGGAATCGACTTTGAAGAAAAATGTCTCATTCCAATTGACCAAACGAAACTCAGAAGAAGAGGAATTAGAGATGGCTCCACTGGTACGTGCACTTTGTTGATGAGGCAGTGGATTACCACCAACACCTTGGTCAGCGGTAAGACGTATTGCCACAGTGTAAAGATTAGAAGTCAACCCGCCAACAGTAGGGAGCTACATAAAAGGTAAATAAGATAAGTGATTGATGCATAAACCCATAATCTGACAAGAGGGACATTCGAACAAAGAGTCATATAGCCATCTTGAAAAGGAGGCCAGTAATGATAAAATTAGATAGTTAAAAAAGTATATATCATCAGCAAAAGCTTGTAGTAATCAAATGCAAAATCATATTCGAAAGAAACAATAGAAGTATTGTCTCAAAATGTACGTTGTCAAATGACTGAATTTTTCGTCGCCTGCTTTTAATTTCCATGATCAAATTCAAGTGTAGCATAGAAATCACCAATTAGAAAAAAGAAAGCATATAACTTATTTCAAATCATACAGCTCTAGCTAGATGCTCTATACTCCATCAGAAGTGCAAGTACCTTAAGGCCCAAAGATACCTATGTGCTATGAAATGTACCTGTGCATCCACCACAACAACTGTCACCAATGTTCTAACTTTTTTGCAAAGCTCTCCTTTTATGTGAGAGTCCAACATATTTTTTGATACAGGAACCTTCACCAGTTTCGCATCCCCAGCTGGCATCTTTATCACATGTGCAAGGCTCCTGCTTTCAGTTGTTCGAATAAAAATGTCCCAACCAAGTTTGTTCTGTGGAACTATGTAATAATGTTTCTTATGATGAACATCAATGATTGACTTAGGACCACGAGTAAGAGAAAATTCTTCCTGTTAAATAAGCACAAACTTTAGCAGATATAAGAATAAATCCAACATAGCTCATGACAGCTAAGATGAAATGAGAAAGTTAATTCCCAACCAAAAAATAAAAAAAAGCTCATGGAGGGACAGAAATAATCAGAAGGCCAAGAAATTACTCTATTTTTTCCATAGTCCTGTGTGTGGCTTAGATTATTCCAGCTTGCATAAGATTGAAGAACCATATTAGTATTAGACACTGAAACATTGATATTAAGATCCCTTGTTGAGGTTAAGCGCAACTGAGAAGCTGCTCCAGGGGCATTGAGATCATATTGGTACCTGCAAAGTGTATACAGAGCACTAAGAGTAAAATTTATGTAAGAATACATGAATCCAACAAATTCTTTGGCATTTTTCATGATGGTGTAGTTGCAATCAAATTCATGATGGCACACATTGAAAATATCAAATATATGTTCTGCATTTGGGACCGCATGTACTATATGAGAACAAAAAGTCTAATAAACATGAAAATCTTGAGGTCTGTGCCAAAGAATACAGGTGTACTACCAAACAACAAAAAACTATATCATGTACATTCCCTTTCTTTCTCCTTTACTTTTCCTTCTGTAAACATTTATAGAATGATAACATGACGTAAAAAGACGTCACCTTAGGAATCCATCAACCGGCTCAATGAGAGGTTCCCATGTGTCATACTTGTCGTTATATGATCTCGCAGCCAGAGAGAAGCTGACCGTCGAATTCAAGTAGTCAGCTCTTCCGTGCAAACTGAACCCTAATCCAGCTAGTGATAGATTGAATAATGGAACCATCTGTGAAATACAGGAGTAAAACTTAGTGACAACAAACAACATGACATCACACTTATCCCTGAATTCAGAATTCCATCTCCAAGTGTACAAGAAACAACCAGCTAATGATAGCATTACTACTTGTTTAAATAAATTCTCAACATGTTAAATCTTTCATTTAATGGTGAAGCTCTCTTATACATACTCCAACAAGTACTCATTCTTTGAGATTCTGTGTTGATTGATACTGACAATAAAGTTGCTATAGTTCCAACTTGTCATCTGCAGTAATGATTGGAAATTCGTTTACATATATTATCTTATCAGTGCCAAATTAAAATGTCCATTTGAAAATATATGCTCAAAATTTGTAATAGAAGTCTATCAAAATATTTGATTGCACCTATGTGTTGCGAAGGTTTCAACCTTGATGGATATAACTGAGATCTCGGACTGAAAAAAGAAAGTGCTTACCTCAATACAAACAACTCACGAAATAGATTTGCACTCATCCAGTTAATATGCTTCAGGGACAAGAACAACTAATTAATCATTTTGGTCCCTTTCCTTGTATTCTAAAAAACTATAGAAGATGAGAAGAACATAAAATCCTAAAGAAGTATGATTTTTAAGAAACATTAAAAGTTTTTAAATTATCATTATTAGATAATTGATATAGTCTGTCACACTTGTATTAAGAAGCAAGGAGTTAGCAAACAGTCGAAAGCCAAAGCCCCACTAAGGACTCTGTACATTATGCAAAAAGATTGCTTTTCAAAATGATCCCATTATTAGAAATTAATTCCAAAAATAATCAATTGGTCCTTTTCCCCAACATTCCATCAACAGAATTTCTCAATAGCTAGAATTAACTTTGAGCTTTAATATTATAATTGATGATTTTTGAGAAATTTATATATTGAGAATAATCAAACTACGGGGAACATTTGGAGCTAAATTTAAAGCCCAGGGTAATTCAATTAAACCACAAACTGCCTCCATGATATCAACCCAAAAAGAATTATGTTATGTATGAAAAGCAGCAAATTCTAATTTCTGATAGTGTCAAGCAAGACCATAGAATCACAGGTGTCCCATTACCTAAAAGTAACATGCGTCAAAATATGCAATCTGGGTCGCTAAATTATTGCAAAATATAACTGTGCTCCCTTTAGAACTTGACCAAGGGTAATATTGAAGGCATAAAAGCTTGATACGCTATCAAATACTTCCAAGTAATTGAAGTTCACAAGCATGATAAGCAATTAGAATGAATCTGGAATGATTTCAATCAAATCACAATAAAAGGAACCTACAAGGAACAGAGGTCCTCACCAAACCACCATAGTCATCAAACACAGCTGCAGAAAATGTTCTGATTTCTGCATCAACAACAGTATCATCAGCACCATTGGGCACATTAGGATCTGCCAACTTTAATGCAAACCTTCTTGGAGGTCTTTTGCAACCACTCCGAACAATAAAAGTCCCTAACTCATTTCCAACTGTCCAAATGCTAAATGATTCTGAAGTAAACTTGGTATCAGTTGTGTCCCATACACTTTCCTCCAAGAACTGATCCCCAACTACCATATCAGTGCGCATGCATCTTAACCTACTGAAATCATATTGCTTTGGTGAACCCTTGCATGCCACACAACCCAATGAAACAAAGCCAGGAGGGGCTTGAGGCATCCAGAAGGAGATATTCTCCATTCCCCTTTGTCTCTTAATTTGTCCAACAAGTTGGTAATCTAGAGGAGGTCTGAAGAGTTCCTCATCATGAGTATCATGAAGGACAACACAAGTATTTGGAGGTTCATACCTATATTTTAAAATGTTTGCAAAGGTTAGTTTTCTTTGCCTTCGAGATAAGGATATAACTAAGATAGTTAAGCACCACATACCCTCTAACAGCAATATCACCTAAAAACACCATTCCTTGAGGGACTACTGGACGCCATATCGATATTTTCTTCCTTGAATTTGAAGCCCGGTTCCACCAGATCAACTGAAAGCTAGCAACAGCCTCAAAACGTTGACCAGAGCTTATAGCTGTAGATCTTTCTGATTGCACCGCATCAACATGACTAGAAGGAGAACCTACATCATTATCTCTGGATAATGCTGAAGGAGATTCCTGGAACCTAAATTTGACATGGCGCAATTCATACGCTTTAGCTGTTAAGCTTAGAGTCGGATGATCAGATGGCAAAAAGGTACCAACAGAATTGTCCACACGCCAAAAGCCCACCACCGAAGAGTGTCTGAAGTATAAAAAGATGAGAAAATTGTCATATGTAATTTTTTAGGTTTACATCATTCCACCAAAAAGTAAAAGGGCAGATATGTACGTGAGATGACTAAATGAAACAAGACCAAATGTTTGAAAGCTAAGACAGCCAAACACATAACAACTGGAAATTAGAAAATGCGAATTCAGCACAGCTAAATAAGGACAAAGGGCAAGAAATTGATAAGCAAAATTCAACTTTTAAGGGCAGAAAGTAAGAAAAATGGTTCCAAAAGTAAGATCCACTATCATTCAATCATTCTACAATTTACTGAGTGAATTTCTAGGAAGTTGCTTCCCAAGGATAATAAGATTGTTGTAACCAGTAAATATCCCAAAATAGTTCCACTTTTAGGCCTGTAAATGACTAGGAAAGACATGAATTTCAAATAAAATGCCTTCGAAAAATGAGTTCAATAAATTGCCAACAGACTACATATGAACTGAGATGTATTCATACATCCACGTGAATTCAGGCATATTTCTATTTGTTATTGAGTGCATAATGTGTAATATGTTTATGGAAAAAGTAAATGATAGTCAGGAATCTCCACATACAGATCGTTAGAGGCAATGGTAATACAATCCCTCAAGGCAGATGGGGAAACTAAAGAAGCCAAAATGCAGAAGGTAGAAGATGGAGATGGTTGTGTTTTGCCTGGGGACACCACACAGCCCAATGCAACATATCCTCCAGGTGGCTCAGGGAACCAAACAGAACAATAGCTTTCTGCCTCATTATCAGAACTTTTCTCAGAAGACGAAGGTGGCCAGATTAGCTTAAAAGATTTGGGTCTTCTAACTCTAGCGAGATTGCTATTTACAGCAAGAACTCCTCGCGTGGGAGGCTTGTCCCTGCAGCATTGACGCAACAGTCAAAGGAAGTAACTACAAATAGTATATCTTATTAAAAAAACACAGTAGAGTTTTTACTGACAATGGGGTCAAACAGTCACCAAGAACTGCAAAACCAGGAGGTGCACGAGGTCTCCAAAAGGCGTATACTTGGTCATTGTACATATCTGCAAAATGCCAGAAATGGAATATATTAATGGCTTAATATTTCTGTATTTTGAATTTTTGATATAAAATTTGGAAAAGAATTGACTTTATAATGTACTTTTGATTGTGCCAACTTTGTCAAATTGAGAACAAGTAATTGTCATCTTCTTAGATGTCATCCTCAAAAATGCCAATATATCTTCCTCAACTGCTATAAACAATCTCAAGATGCTGAATGTGAAATTAACGTATATGTCTGAAACACATAAATGTATGTTGGTCTTCCCGGAAGCATTTGAATACTTCACAGATGTATCAAAAGGCTCCAAAATCCTGATTCCATTACTCTCCATCATCAGACCAAGTGCATTTGCAGTCATTTCCATTGTATCACCTTTCAAGACAAGCCTGAAAGTGACAAAATACATCACATGCATCTTCATCATTTTTCTTTCCCAAGCTTCTCCAAAACCAACCATTTTTATGTGGTAAAATTTTGAAAAATCAAAGTCAAACTTCCTTCCACAAGACTCCATCTTGTCATGCCCATGGAATTGATGGATATATAAATTTGCAAACAACTGAACATATGGCTCAAACAAGCAATCCTCAAAGAATTTCCAATTCCTAATAATCAGTACAACAGCTTTTTGGGTCAAATATTCAGCATACAATGTGTAAGAAGTTATTGAAGCAATGTAAAAAGGTGAAGGGACTACGACAATTACTATGGGTGACAATTGCTTTGCACTTTGTCAACTGAGGAGAAACAGCAATGAAAATATGAATTTATGAATCACAAACAAAATGAAATAGAAGTTTGAAATATGCAACAACAAATGATGATACTCATGATATTGCACCTGCTAAAAGATTATCTGATCATTCTTGGACCCTATTAACAACTAGTAGCCAGAACCTATGAAACTTATAAGATCTCGCTGTTGGAATTTGAATTTTAGGTTTGACATTTCAACTTATGTCGTCGGAAATTTCTAGTTTGATATAGCTTGATTTTAGGGTCTGCTTGCTCGATATGAGGCTTCTTTGGTTGCTGGATATTCAGGTTTTAAGTGCTGGAATTTTGGTGAGGGTAGGGAACTAGGGAACCACTCCAAAAATCTAAGAATCACTCTTAGGGAAAAAAAACACCATACTTCTAATTGAAAACTCAAAATATAGAGAAATTTCAAGTTTTTTTTACGATAAGACAGAGAGAGAGAATGGAACTCTTATTCTAGTAGTAAAGGAATTCCCAACTAAACTATCAAAAATAGAACTGAATCCTTTCTAATAAGAATGATTTATTCTTAAATCAGTTTAAGCATAACTAAGACAATATATCTAACTTATTATCACTTCCTATCTAATAAGGAAAACCTAATATGACTGTAAATGGATCTTCACACTGAAATATAAAGTTGATGGATCACTAGATAGATATAAAACATGGTTAGTTGCTAAAGAGTAAATATGGTGTTGGTTACCAAGAGACATTTGCTCCAATGACAAACATGAGTACTATAAGGATTTGTCATCCTTGGCAGCTCACTTCGACTTGCAACTTTTGCATATGATGTAAATGATGAAATTTACATGAATATCCCACCAGGCTTTGAAGAGGACATGGGTAATAAAGTTTGAAGGTTGAGAAAGGCTCTAAATAGATTGCAACAATCTCGCAAAGCATGATTTTATAGATTAGCTAAAGTTATGAAAGGGTTAGGGTATAAACAAAGTTGAGGTGATCACACTTTCTTCATCAAGCACACAGCCACAAGAGCAGTGATTGTAATTCTAGTGTATGTTAATGATATTATGGTGATTAGTGTTACAAATTATGTATCTATAGTTGTAGACTATATTGATTATAGGCATGATTACAGGGATACCATTTAGTTTCTTGCCTAATTAGGTATTGAATTGTCAGTATATATATGTACCTCCATTCACTATATAAAACACAATTGAAACATTCTACACTTGGCATTTCACAATTAGAAATGATGAAAAAGAAAAAGGAGAATTGAAGCAATGACCCATCAAGAATTTGAGATAAAGGAGCTTGGGGAAATTGAACTACTTCTTTAGTATTGATCTGACATATTCCACAAAAAGGATCTCATATTATAATAGTATATGATTGTATCTCTTAATGGAGGCGGGAAAGATTGGTTGCAAATTAGTCTCTACTCGACCCAACATAGCATACTCAGTGAATATAGTTAGCCAATTCACGCATGATCCAATAGAGCGACATCTACATGATGTGTATAGCATATGCATTACTTAAAAGTCAATCCAAGGAAAGGAATTATGTTTAGGAGGAATGATCATCTCGCCTTAAAAGCCTATATTAATGCAAAGTATACAAGATCTATGGTGAACTGAAGATCAATCACAAGTTACTATACTTTCCTTGAGGGAATTTCGCGACTCGGATAAGCAAGAAACAACATGCTATGGCTAGATCATCAACATAATAAAATTTTAAAGCAATTGCTGAAGGCCTATGCAAGTTGTTGTAACTGAAAATTATTCTATATGACTTGAAAGTTAAGTAGGAAGGTCCTATGAATCTTTATTGTGAGAAAAAAATCAACCATCAATATTGCCCATAACCCTATTCAACATGATAAGACGAAGCATATTGAGATTGATAGACATTTCATCAAGGAAAAATCAGAAGGGCTCATATTCATGTGATGTTCTAATGAAAGGGCTAAACAATTCAAGTTTTCATGATATTATTTCCAAGTTAGAAATAGAAGACATCTATTCCTCAACTTGAGGGGGAGTAAAAGTTTTAGAAATAAATTTCTTGATATCCCAAATATTCTAACATCCTAGGAGATTGTTTCCTGTTCTAGGGATTGTGAGACCTTAGAAGTTTAATTCCAATCCTAGTAAATGTTTTCTATTTTTCTCTTATAATAAGATGTATATAACCACATAACTAAGAATCAATTGTAAAAAGACAAATTATTTTTCCTATTCTATTTTGTGCCAAAGTGGAATGCCTAGAATCTAACAACTGATGTGATACCATAATGTTCGTGATCCAGAGTTAAGTATGCCACATTAAAGGTAGGACTAATTCACATATCACTTGGTAATTCCAAAAGATAAGCACTAGCACCTATCTTCTTAAGGGTCTAATAAGGTACAACACTTCTTGAATGAAACTTCCTATTTTTCTCTTATAATAAGATGCATATAACCATGTAACTAAGAATCAATTGTAAGAAGACAAATTATTTTTCCTATTCTATTTTGTGCCAAAGTGGAATGCCTAGAATCTAACAACTGAAGTAATATCATAATGTTCATGATACAAAGTTAAGTATGCCACATTAAGGGTAGGACTCATTCACATATCACTTGGTAATTCCAAAAGATAAGCACTAGCACCTATCTTCTTAAGGGTCTAATAAGGTCCAACACTTCTTGAATGAAACTTCTTATATTTTCCCTTTGGGAAACAATCTGGACAAATTCTTACAAAACCCCCCTTCACTGAATTCCACCAATCAACAATGTTGATCAACACGTTCTTCTTTATAAGTCAAGTTGCCAGTTATTATATTTGATCATAACCCGTCAAAGATATCCCTCACGCGCTATGCAAAACCTTCAACTTTAACACTAAATCTTGGTGTTTGTATTACAAGGAACCAATAGGTTTCCCTTATTGAATTCCCGAAACTATATCAAAAAGACTTTTACCGATTAACCTATTTATAGAACCATTGTATACAAATTCAGCTATAGAAAGAATTAAAATTATTCACATTGTCCCCAACCAAGCATCTTCAGAAGTCCCCCAAGCTTCTATTCATCAGCTCCCTTTACCCTTTAGTTTGGGATTGGAAATAACTTGAAATTTTAAGCTTAATGTTCAATGTTTTCTTGGAGTTCCCAAAACTAACTAATAAAGTTCACATCGCAATCAGAGAAAATGAATAAAGCTAATTGAAATGCATCTTTGAGGCTGTAAATCCTTTTCATTGTTAGCTCCTTGTGGATTTCTACATTTAAGTCATTCTTGTAATGAGATACATTGTTGTTCAAATTCCATTCCTTGTCTAAGTGTTGTGAGTTGATCTTGGAGATCATCTTGGTAATGAAATCGTTAGCATGTTTTCGATAAATTCAGCTTAATCTCTTCCCAGCAACAATTGGTAGTTGGCCTATTTTTTGAGGTCTATCCTCTATCGATCTCCACCAGATTTTAGAATGTCCAACTAGCTTCATCTTTGCAAATTGGACTTTTCAATTTGACATGTTGTACCAATCAAAGAAATCTTCCATTGTTGTTATCCAATCCATGAAATAGGTGCAGATCCATCTTTTCCACAAAATCAAGTACTTCAAAACAAATTTTTTTAGTAATATCATCAAGTATTTTATGTGTTTCAGCTCTATCATGGCCTATGAAGTCTCACATATGCTCTCCAGGTATTATTGGTCGGTTTATTTGTCTTGAATCTCTCAGTTGGCATTGATTAGGATAACCCCACTCGTTGTTCTTGTATTTCACTTTCTCCACCCTTACTATCAAGTATAGTTTGTTGTTTCGTGTTATTTTTTAGACCATTTCTTGGAACACCTTGTGTTGAGGGTCACCAAAATCCAACTTATTAAAAATTTTCAGTAAGTACCTTATCTCACTCTTGGTCGCTAAGTAGTCTTCTATGCGCCCTTTTGCTAAATATTATCATTATGAACCAAAGCTCTTATACCAGATTGATGTGGGAAAGTTAAAGATACATCAAACTAGTACCTAGAACCTATAAAACTTATAAAATCTGGCTGCTGGAATATGAGTTTTAGATTTGGGATTTCAGCTTAGGAAGTTGGAATTTCAGGTTTGAAATAGCTGGAATTTTAGCATCTAATAGCTAGAAATTTACACTAGACGTTTAGGGTTTTGATTGGTGGAAATTCAGGCTATAAGTGTTGAAATTTTAGTAAGGTAAACAAGTAAGAGAGGATAAGGAACTAAGAATCACTTCTAGAATCAAAGAACCACTATTAGAAGAAAACATCACAGTTTCTAACTGAGAACTCAAGTTTATTAAAAAAAAAAGAACCAGGTTTTTATTATTGAAGAGCTAAGAACAAATAAATATAGAAAAATCTTAAAACCCTTATTCTAGTAGTAAAGGGATTTCCAACTAAGCAATCCAAAATAACATTGAATCTTAATTCTTTATTTTTAAATAAGTTTTTAAGTCATAAAAAACCAGGACAATATATCTAACTTATTGTTACTTCCTACCCAATAACAAAAACCTAAGGTAAAGTAAACTTCAACCCTTGTTGCCACACAACTTAAAACTTGTGGTTAACTGATTTTCCTTCTTTTATTTCTTTTGTAAACTCTAAACTCTTTTGCATCAAGCAGTAAAGCCTTTAAAACTTGGAGGTGGGTCAGTAGTGAATACTCACTTTGTAAGAAGTCGTGGGCAAGAATACCGATTAAACCACTTTTGGACCTCCAGGTTAAACTTTGAGACTGAATAGTTTCTCTTCATCGATAAAATCACATAAATAACTGCTACTTCCATACTCCAACAAACACACATAATAATCACATAAAACATCTATAATGGACATCAAGCTCTATGAAATTAAGTGCAGAATATCACAAACAAAGATGAAGAGACCTGGAAAAGGCATCCAGCTGTGCATGCAAAAGTTTATTAGAAAGAATAGGCGACACTCCCACATCTTTTGATGTACTGTAAAAGGTAAGCTCTGGACCAATAGCCTGCAAAGAAAGATACCAGTTACAGAGTACGACAAGGTAGTCTATATAACACCAAAGCACTAAATTGGATAACATGGATATAGGGAAAGGAGAAATGACTCATATTACTCTACAATAGGAAATAAGGGGTTTGGATTGGACCTTCCGACAGTCATTTCTCTTAAATTACATTTGGAAATTAACTAAAATAACAAAAGATCACTGGCAACCCTACCGCCACAAATCAAAAGATAGGATATATGAATTAACCACTAGGAACAAAAAGGCAGTGTTTCGCCTTTTCCACAAGTATCAATTTTTCAAGCATCATCTAATATACAAGTTCACATATGTATTAAAAATTATTGGTGGCCATACGCAATCTACAACTTTCTGAGTTATTAAATCTCCTCTGATAAAGCTAGTCATAGAAACATATCACGGAATACCTTAGATTTTGCAATCAAGGTGTTGCCAAACAAAACATAAGGTTAGGATTGAATAATGTAGAAGAGAAAAATTGAAAGTAGAATGACTTGTTAATTTTAGCCCATTATAATAGAAAGATAATATAATATTTATTTGACAACAATACTATTCCACATTGAAGATATTAGAGATTTAGAATTTATTATTGCAAAGATGAGCTTTAGTAGTATGTCAAAGTAAAAGTAAAAGAGATGAGAGAATAATATATACAGTCTTTATGTGATTTGGCATTAAGGCTTATATTCACAAATAAAAAGATCAAAAGGGTACTAAGGCATATGTCATTCATTAAGTTTACCTTGTCTACATAATATCATATGTTTGAACAATACCTAAACTACTTCAATATAAGATGCATAGAGTGCATAATCATAATAATGCAATTGTAGAATATATAAAAGCATGATCATGAATCTTGCAAAATAAATGCAAACAAGTATTTTCAAATTGTTATGACAAAGTAGTTAGTTGGGTCATAAGTCCCATATTAGTAAGGAACTTATTTATGATTTGATTAGACATGTATAAAAAGGTACTAAGAAGCTAAATCAATAATATAAAGTTTTTGTACCAAGCATTTACATGGTGTGAGAGCCATAACAATTGAAAGCTACTAAATATTTCAGGATAGGAGATAAATTAGTCGATATGCTCACTAAAGCTTTAGCTAAAATGAAGTATGGTATTTGTAATTAGCTAGATATAACTAATATTAACTTAAAGAAGTGTTAATGAGTTATTAATTGGACCATACTGTTTATACATCAGAAATACAACATATGATTTTTTTTAGTTGTTAATTGGACCATACTATTTATACAAATAACAACATATGACTTTTTCCCAAAACTAAATATTAAAAAGCACATCCCTTTTTTACATACTTAACACATTTAGACATTAGTACGCATATTTAGCATAGTAAAAGACACAAGAAGCACGACTAAAAGACTCAAAGTGATGTGGACATGCAACCCAATTAAAAGGATCATGCAATTTAATTCCTTTGTTTAACTTTAACTTACATATTTTCTTTATTGAATGAAGAATCTTGTGTTTTAGATTTTCATTGTTTAATTAGGAATCTTATTAATTTAGTAGTTTCCTTATTCAATTAGGAATCCTACGTTTTAGTATTTTCCTTATTCAACTAGGAATCCTGCTAGGGTTTCTATTTATTGCCTGTAAATATGTAGTCTCTATTTCTTTTGAAAGACAGCCTTAATAAATTGCAATCTTTTATCTCAATTTGAGTTTACATTTCAGCATTATGAAAAATGATTATCAAACCCTAGAGGCATAGTTGATTGCTCGCTTCATTTCACGATAATATTAAAGTGAAACACTCGCCCAATGTAATGGCAGGTGCAATGATTCTTATGACAAACATCAGAGAACTGGGAGCCTGCAATTTGTCATCCAAGACTAATAGCATTAAAAGTTTTGGAGTAATGATTGGATCTCAAATCCCAGCATATAGAATGATCCTTTAAAGAAATTAAAGATGGATTTGACGCTAGCTTTAGGTTCCAACAAAACTAGAATAACGGAAGGCCATATATCAAAGAAGCTCTAAGTAACATAAGATCAGCTTGAACTGTGCTGAACCAGCTAGGTGCTAGACAAAAATGATTTGATGAGAGAACTTCGCCAGAAGTATGCAAAACCTTAAAAGAACAATAGCATAGTACAAGCTTTACATTAGGCTGCAAATAGGAAGACCATCCAGTCTAACCCTAGTAGAAGGTGACTGGCATCACCCTAACTGATTCGATTTGAACACAACTTGCAAGTCAGCTAATAATTAATTCCTTGCACCAAAGCTAAAGAAATATCCTTGAAGAATTCTTCTGGTAAAATGACAACATAATAATTATAGAATCGAGATCAATGTTTTAACAGAAAATTAAGCTTATCACATTAAAAACTTGATAACAATTGACATATATAAAGGAGGCAAAAACACACAAACTCGTTTTTATGTGCACATCGGACCACTCCTTTTCACTCAAAAGGGAAGATAGAGAAGTTTGATAAACCCTTGGAATGCTACTTGACAGCGCACTCTTAATTAAGTAAACAAATAAAGTAGACGAGAATAAGAATACTGACCTGTAACTCAAAGATTAACTCAGCGGATCTGTCAGTGGCAGCAGGATGAGATGGTAAGCGAAGAGCGCTATTCCTTGGGAAGTCTCGATTATTAGTTTCATAATCTCCCTCCAAAATAACATTATCGTCCCTTGAAGCTGAATACCCACTATTGCTTCCCAAAAGAACACAAGAATCCAGATATTGTCCATTCTGCATCAACAAAATTCAAGATGTAGACGGTTACTAGGAACCACAACTCTCTGTAACATAGATCTTTTGTACTCTAGACTGTATATATATTTATATAATGAAATCTCTTAATTTTTCAAACAAAAATCAAGAAAATGTTTATCCATAGCTACATTAACCAAAAGAGTGAATAAATATGAAATTAAAAAAATACCTTGATAACAACATTTCTGAACCGCAATCTTTTTCCACTTCCCACATATATGATAGCCTCCTTGCTTGGTGCAGAGAGACCAAATCCCTGCCTATCCTTCAGATGCAGTATTCCACCGTTCCCATCATAGATGTAATGATCAAATCTTTCACTATCAGCTATAAGATATCTCAAAGGAGAAAGTGAGAATTCAGCAGAAGTTTGTATGTAGACTGACTCATCCAGAACAACCGCATCAAACTCATAAGATGATTTATTACTCTCCTCATCTGACAGCAGATTACCAACTGTTGGAACAAAAAATTCGACCACTGCCAGAAGAAAGTCTAGTGCAACAAGCAGTTGCGGTCTCTGGACGCACAGACAAATGACTGTTGAGTGTTGAAGAAACTTTGCATCAAGTATAAGCATGGTAGGAACTGGCCCACTCTCACTTTCTTTGATGATTTTTGCAACACTTCCCTCATGGGTTTCCTCATCATTCGAAGCATAAGATGGACTACAACCAATTGCTTCAGGCATTCTTATAGCCAATCTATATTCTTCATCGATTCCAACACGATCATCAATTAGAGTAAAGCCCTTAAGTGTTGCTGAGAGAAAACCATCCCCATGGTTATTGGACTTATACAGGAGCCATGCACCACTGACCTGCACCACATCAGGTTTAAAACTACAAAGAAAAAACTGATGCAATCAACAGCAAACACTAAATCAACAACTAAACAATATTTACAAGAAACCTCAATCAGAGCCCAGATAAAGTAACTTTTGAAGAAAATTGATCCATGAGGGTAGTTTATGAGAGAAAAACGTAAATAGCTATTTTAACAAGACAATATGGTAAACAGCACACAAGAAGATATTTAAGTTACATAGGAAAAGGAAATATGAGCACTACATATGATTCCAATCAATCAAACCAATGACTGATTGGTAGTACAAAGAAGGAAAAAGGAAGTTTCTGACCACATATTTGAATGAAAAAACTAATATGAACAGATTAAACTTACCTGTATGGTAGCCAAAGATGCATCTTTTGTCAAGCCAGGATGTAAACACAACTGAACTAGATTGACTACAACTGAAACCTTCAGCGATACCCAGGCATCCACACTTTGGCTTTCAGATTCAATACCAACAGGATGCTGTGGATCAATAGATTCCACTGCACCACCATTAGAAGTCACAGAGTCATGGTTCAAAGGAGGCATCAGACGTGGAGTCTCAGAAATATTAGACAGTGCACATTCAGTGATAATTTGGTATTCACTGTTTGAGAGAGCTGCTTTTAGTTCCTCTATCTGAAATAATCACAATGGATACAATTGTAAAATCTAATGTCTTCACAAAATTGCATTTTTAGTATATTACATGATAGCCATGCAATACAGAAGGAATAACAAATAATCTTTCACAAAAGCACAAAGCCTAAATGAACATAATGTCGTACCTTAATTGTAGCTTCTGTGTTTGGCACTTGACGCAAGAGATCTCGAAGTGACCTTTGCATGACAATAGAAATGCCCTTGACATCTTGAATTATGCTTTCCCCCAATTCAGTCCCAGTACCAACATTCAAATTTATGTCCTCCACCTAAAAGTCATGTGAAAGATTTGCAAAGTAAATTCCTAAAATCCTAAACATTTATAATAAGTGAGATCTTGCCATTAATATATGCTGAAAATACTTAATTAATCAAGCCGCCCACTCTTGGATATATTAATTAAAATGGACTTGCAAACCATGTGTACCATTATTCTTACCTGAATTGTCAGTATTTCAAGATGAACAGCACCCATATCACTCTTACTTCCCTGAAGCCACTGAAAGGTGTTCCGCACAGTTATATGGACCACATCAAGCTTCAAGTAGCTGTCAAACAAATTTTAATGTAGATTCATTAGGCAAATTAAGACCACTACTAGTATGCATCTGAGTACACTGAAGTAACTGCACATAATATTACTGCCCACTCACTCAGGGCTGTCTGTTCTTCGAGGCATTAATATTATAGGTTTTGTAAGTGAAAGATCCAACTTAAAAGCAGGTGATCCTTCAATTTCGCTGGTAGTGAACCATTTCTCAGAATTTGTCACTTGATCTTGCAATTTGACAACACTCTTTGAGTTTTCAGGCACGAGACTTGTAAAGTAACTCACAACCTGAGCATTAAGCTTCAGACATGAAATAATAAGTAAATTGAAACAAAAATAGTAAAAATTATTCGTCATACCTCTTGAACAAAGCGATTTAAATATACTAGACGAACTTCTGAAAGCTGACCAAAAAGACTATATTCATACCCTTCATAGTCTTCATCATCAACATTAAATGAACTGAACACCAGCTGGATAATACAATTAGCATGTTAGTAAAATACCCAGTTTAAGAGAATGACTTAAAGAGCACACAAAAGTATACCAAACTGTTAAAAGACACTTAAAATGCAGTAGATTAAGAATGCTATTAATAGCTCAAGAGGAGATCCTTATTCATTACATTGAAGCTCATTACAATGATCCAACTGATGTTAAATATGGATAGAAGACCACTATAAAGGAAAGAAGATTAGCTTACACTTTTTGGTAAAAAAATAACCAAGGAAAAAAGGAAGTTCACATATTACCTCAACAAAAGACTTGCCCCCTGGATTTCTCATGTCACAGATCCAAAAATATGAATGACTGCTAGAAAGACTATCATCACTAATTTTAAGATTTCCAAGGGAAGCTTTTATGCTAAAAGAGCTTGGGAACACCTTGTCAGATGAGAAAAAGTTTGTTAATACAGAGAAATCACATTGCAGGGAAAGAGAAAATGAACTGTAAAGTTGAAGGATAATAGAAAGAAACCCTTGAACCTTGATGTCCGCATAAAGATCATCCTGTGACAGAGTAGCCAGTTTAGTTTCATTTTCATTCATGACCATAATCTGAGCTCGGGCCATGTTCAGCATCAGATTGAAAACAATTCTGGATTTTCCCTTCCCTAGCAACCCCTTAGCAACAGGTTCATCCTTAGTTGTGAAATATTGTTCATCAACAATATCTTCTGAAGTAATATCATTCTCAATTGGTGGTACAGAATCACTGGTGGGATATTCATCATTTTCATCCTCAACAATGACGGCATTTATGAAATCCATGATGGCAAAAATCGTTGGTCTACGACAGAAGAAGGATAATGTAGCCAAGGTAATAGTGACCTAGAAGCAACATTAGATAAAATCACCGGTCAATCAAACACTACTTGAGATCAGGAAGAAATTCCAAGGAAGGAACACTGTACCTGCATATCAACATTATTGTACAGAGAAGAGCTCTGGTCATAAATCACTATTTGGGCTTTCACGAAACTTTCCAATTCTTGAGTTAGACTGTACTCCATCCTCGGGTGGGCAGTACCACCAGGCAACAAGCCAGCAATGCGACTAAAACTTGGAAGTTTGTACCATGAGTTTTCAAATGAGAGGGATTTTTGGGAACTCAGATTATCAAAGTCAACCAAATTTTCTGGTGCCTCATAAAATTTGTCATCTCCTTCACTTGGAGTTGAATCACCATCGCCCACACTCTCCTTCCCAACATGATCAAAGGATGAATATGTATCTCTGCCTTGAATAAATGACCTTGCCAAGAAACAAGGCCGCGAGATACTTCTACGACAAACTAAATCTTCAATCTCAAGAGATTTCAAAACGGTACCAACGAACATATCATTTGCTCTCATTGACAGCTCAACCTAAATCAATAAATGTAGATTCTCTAAGAACCAAACATCTATTCCAGAAATCAGATTCTCAATAGTTTAGAAATCAGAGAACCAAGTTCAAAAAGTCAAGGTGTTCTGTTCTTTTTGCATTTTGGTTCACTTGCCGCTTGAACATGATTCATTTGAATGGAAGGGTTATTATATATCATTTGCTCCAAGGCTCAAAGTGTCTTTCGTTTCTTTCCTGGCTAATATGTAATTACCATATTAAAGAAATCCAAACATCAGGTGACGAATATACTAGTCATAAAGAGAGCCCTAATGTTGGCAATTATTCCATTCCAACTTTCATAGTATGTTAACAACATACTCAAAATCTGCAAGGGACAGCTACTCAGCTAGTATTTTAAGTATGTAGGTTTTTGGGTGTATATTTTAACTTTTCATAACACAAACATTTTAAAAAAAAGGACTGCCTAAAGAAAGAAGCATAAGCGCATGTATAAGCATAACTAGAGTAACCATTATACCTGGCCACCAATTGCTCGAAACTCAAATAAACGGCTCTCTTCAGCAAGAAGTACTTTCGCAAACCTCTGATCACCCTAAAGAAAAATAGCCAATAACTCAGACTCAAGAAAACATATGTTAAAAGAAATTCTATGTATCAGATTTACCTTAGGATTGTAATTGAAGCAGATTCTTAGTTCATCAAGTGCACCTGTCATAAAAACATGCTCTATTGTCAACAAATCCTGGGATTTAAGGTTGCTGTCCAGTTCAGCTTCTGGGTCCTCCGATTCAGATGAAGTTTCGGAAAGACTAGTGATTATAGTAGAACCCTGTGGAGAAGTCAATGTACAAAGTTATTTCGCAAAATCAGCAAACATATTATTAGAAGATGTAGCTAATGTAGATCCTCTCGTATGAAAATGTGGTCAAGATACATATTATCTCATAATGTTAGAATCTGATTGTAATCAGATTCTATAGATTAGATAGCAGAATCTTAGAGATAAACATTATCCTAGGATTTTCTTCTGTATCTGTATAGATTATCTAGCCTATTCTGTACTCCTATTCATGTATATATCAGAGCCACGTGAAAGAGATAGTGAAACCGAGTAGTAAACCTCGGCAAGTCAAGAAATGACTTCCAACCTTGAGGGATCCTCCATAGCAAACCCAAATCAGACTGGAGGTCAATCATCGATGACCTCTAGTCTTGAAAGAGTTTCAGTTGTCATCATCTCTGACAAACTGAATGGAACAAACTATCTGGAGTGGGCTCAAGTTATGAAACTCGCCATTGGAGGATGCGGGAAGCTGAGCTTTATCGTCGGAGATGGACATGTTCCAAACCCAACGAACTCGCAAGTTGCACGATAGTGGGAGATAGACAACGCCATGATACCGCCGATCAAACGCACCTTCATGTTTCTGCCAATAGCTCGAAAAATCTGGGAAGAGGTGCGACAATCATACTCTGATGGAGAGGATGCATCACGAATCTATGAGATTAAAACAAAGTTGTGGCAAGTCAAGCAAGGTAGTGACAGAGAAGTTACAGAATATTGGGTCAAAATGGTAGCATTGTGGCAAGAACTTGACCTTATGTCAGATGAAGAGAGGAGGTGCAAAGAAGATATTGTGATGTACAACCAAAAAATTGAAAAAGAAAAGAGTCTTTCAATTTTTGGCTGGTCTCAACAAAAAGTTGGATTATGTCCGTGAAAGAATCCTAAGTAGAGGTCCTCTGCCAACAGCTAAAGAAGTTTTCTCTGAAGTTAGAAGGGAAACAACAAGGAGGAAAATCATGCTAAAAGACGAGCCAAAAGGAGAACAAAATGTGTCTCCAGTACCTACTAATGAAGCATCTGCATTGATGTCCCGTGGTGAACCCAGTAAGAAGGGTCATAAGAAGTGGTGTGATCATTGTAAACAAAGTGGTCACACCAAAGAGACATGTTGGGACATCCATAGAAAGCCTCCAGACTGGAAACCAAAAAAGGGAAAAAGCCGAGGCTATCAAGTATCTAGAGAAGGGGGAACAGAAAAATCTGAAGATAATCAGAAACAACAAGGTGGTGAACTGAATATTTCAATAGGGAAGCCATTGGAAATACTAAAGAATCTCCAAAATGACAGCAACCAACAGAAGACAAGCACAGTTGCTAATGCTACGATTGAGAGGATATGACAGATGACAAATGGATAGTTGATTCTGGAGCATTAGACCATATGACAGATGATTATAACTTGTTTCATTCATATTTTCCTGGTGCTGGGCATGAAAAGGTTAAGGTAGCAAATGGTGATTCCTCTTCAGTTGCAAGAAAAGGAGATATCAAAGTAACAGATTCTATGAAACTAAATTATGTTCTACTTGCTCTGAATCTAGAATGTAACCTCCTTTCAGTCAGTAAATTGACTAGAGAAGCTAATTGTAATGCTCATTTTTTCCTACTCATTGTATTATACAGGACCTGTCATCGGGGAAGATGATTGGCAGTGCTAAAGAGGTAGATGGAGTGTACTACTTTGAAGATGAAGAAAGTCATTCTACTCCTTATAGCTTGGGTAATAATGTTATTGTTCCTAAGACTAGTGAACTATTGTTATGGCATAAGAGGTTAGGTCATCCAAACTTCCAATATATGTCACGGTTGTTTCCAAACATTGAAATAAATAAAGATCATTGTGTTCAATGTGACACTTGTGAATTTGCTAAGAATCAAAGAAGTTCTTTTACAAGGTCTAAATAAAAACCCACAAAACCTTTTTACTTATCCATAGTGATCTTTAGGGCCCATCTCATATTACTAATATAACCAATTCAAAGTGGTTCATTACATTCACTGATGACCATACTCGTTTGTGATGGATGTTTCTTTTGAATGATAAAACTGAAGTCTCTACCGTGTTCATCAACTTTTATCAAATGATAAAAAATCAATTCCAAACAAGTATTCAAGTCCTTCATACTGACAATGATACTGAATATTTTAATCAACATGTTCATACATTCTTCCAAAAACATGGAATTGTCCACAAAAGTACTTGTGTCAATAGTCCTCAACAAAATGGGATTGCTAAGCAAAAAAATAGACACCTTCTTGAAGTAGCTAGGGCCTTGATGTTCACATAGAAATGTTCCAAAATTCTTTTGGGGGGATGATATTCTTATTGCAACCTACCTTATTAATAGAATGCCTAGTCGTGTTCTTTCTTTCAAAACAACTCTTCAGAAATTTCAAGAAACCCATACTACTACTCATCTTGAAACTAACCTTCCTCGAAAAGTTTTTGGGTGTACAGTCTCTATTCACAGTTATTCACATAACAAACTTGATCCAAGAGCCAAAAAATGTTTGTTTTTGGATTACTCTGCTACACGAAAAGGGTATAAATGCCATGACCCTATATCAAAAAGGTTGTTTGTTAGTGGTCTCTTTTTCCAAGACAGATTCCTTTTATCCCAAGTCTTCGATTCAAGGGGAGTATTGGAATGAGTTTGGCGGTGATGAATAACCTCCTTATACATCTGTTCCTGAACCTATCCTAATGTCATCTCCTATAGATACAAATCCTGATACAGAGTAGCTATACCTAACCTTGCACTTAAGGTGTACTCTCGAAAGAACAAGTAGTACACTCCCTGTCCCTGAAGCTATACCAATCTCTGAACCAGTGCAGTTGCCTGCCGAAGAAGCTCGAAGTAAGTAAGGATCAAGGAGACAACACAGATTTAGAACTGCCAATTGCTTTACGGAAGAAATCTAGATCATGTACTATGCACCCGATTGAGAGGTTTGCCTCTTATGATGCTCTATCTTCTCAATACAAAGCATTTGTTGTTAATCTAGACAGAATTGACATCCTAAAAATATTCAAGAAGCTCTTAAAGTTCTAGAATGGAGAGAAGTAGCTTTCGAAGAGATAAAAGCACTTGAAAAGAATGAAACATGGGAAGAAGTTGATATGCCAAAAGGAAAGAAACCCATGCGGTGTAGGTAGATCTTCACAGTCAAATATAGGGCTGATTATGCTAGATCTATTGTTAATACAAGATCAACTCTAGGATATTGCTTTTTTTTTTTTGGAGGGAGCCTTGTGGCTTAGAGAAGCAAAAAAACAAGGTGCAATGGCTTGACCAAGTGTAGAGGTTGAGTTTCGAGCAATTGCTCAAAGTGTGCTTGAACTAATATGGTTAAAGATTATTCTTAAAGATTTGAAGATTAAGTGGGATGGCCCTATGAGACTAATCTAACAAAAAATTTGCAATCAACATAGCTCACAACTCAGTTAAAAATGATCGAATGACATATATTGAAATCAATAAGCAATTCATTAAGGAAAATTTAGAGAGTGGACTAATTTGTATACCTTATGTGTCTACTCTTGGTCAATTGGCTAACATTCTCATCAAAGATTTAGCAACTCACTGTTTCATACTATTGGCTAAAATTCTAAACAGATGTATATTATTCTCTATATTACTAAGTCAATACACAGGTACAAGTATATATAGAAATAAAGAGGGCTCTTCTAGGAAACTAATATCTATAAATAATATCCTAATTGATCTAATTTGCTAACTTTTAGTAGTCAATAATATCTAGGAGATATGCAGCTGGATATTTCCCAACACTCCCCTTCAAGTTGACTTGTATGTCATCCATAGCCAGCTTGGTAACCATAACACTAAATTGCCTCTTCTATAATCCCTTAGTGAGAATATCAACTACCTGTTGTGATGTTGAAATATAGGGAACACAAATTAATCCTTTTTCAATCTTCTCCTTGATGAAATACTTGTCAACCTCAACATGTTTTGTTTTATCATGAAGAACAGGGTTGTAAGCGATTGAAATTGCAACTTTGTTGTCACAATACACTTTCATAGAAACTGAAATAGGAATTTGCAATTCCTCCAATACCCTTTTAATCCATAAAACTTCACAAATTCCATGTGCCATTGAGCAAAACTCAGTACTCCGCCAAGTTACCACCAACAAATGTGCAATAACTTGAAATTGATCTTCTATCAGTTGCACTTCCTACCCAATCAGCATTAGCATAGACTTCGACTTGAAGATTGTTCTGCTTTTGAAACATTAAACCTTGCCCAGGAGTTCCTTTTAGATATCGTAGTATCTTTTATACAGCATCCAAATGTTCTTGGCTTGGAGAATGCAAAAATTGACTCACCAAGCTCACAACAAAACCTATATTGGGTCTAGTGTGTGCCAAATATATTAATCTCTCAACCAATTGCTAGTATCTCTCCTTTTTAATAATATTTTGATGTTGAACAGGTAGGTCTAAGATTTACACCAGTTTCAACAGGAGTATCAGCTGCCTTGCATCCTAGTAATTCGGTCTCATTCAATAGGTCCATAATATATTTCCTTTGATTCACAAAATATTCCATCCTTTGATCTAGCAAACTCCATTCCAAGGAAGTATTTGAGGGGTCCAAGGTCTTTAATTTGAAATTCTTTGGCTAATCTCTTCGTCAACTCTATTATTTCGGATACATCATCTCCTATTATGATAATGTCATCTACGTAAACAATAAGAATAGATAGCATACCTGCCTTGGACCGCTTGTAGAACAATGTATGATCGGCTTGACTTTGACAGTAGTCGTAGCTCTTCGCAGCCTTTCAAAATCTATCAAACCATGCTCTAGGGGGACTGTTTTAGGCCATATAATGACTTCTTTAGCTTGCACGTCTTATTTCTCCCATAGGTATCCTCAAATTCTAGAGGTAGGCTCATAAAGACTTCTTCTTCTAAGTCTCCATTACGGAATGCATTTTTTACATCTAGTTGATGTAAAGTCCACTCAAAATTTACAGCCAAGGATAACAATACCAGAATAGTATTTACCTTTACAATAGGAGCAAACGTCTCTTGGTCTTTACAGCCAAGGATAATAATACCCGAATAGTATTTACCTTTGCAACAGGAGCAAACATCTCTTGGTAGTCAATACTATAGGTCTGAGTGAACCCCTTAGCAACTAATCTTGCCTTTAGCCTTTCCACACTGCCATCAGCCTTAAACTTAACAGTGAATAGCCATTTGCAACCTACCAGCTTTTTATCTCTAAGGGAATTCACAAGTTCCCAAGTTCTATTCTTCTCAACTGCATTTACATCTTCCATAACAGCTGATCTCCAATCCAGATCTTGAAGTGCTTCTTGAATGTTCCTTGGTACAAACAAATTAGTGATTTTAGAGATAAAGGATTTATGTATGTGTGATAGTTTCCCATAAGATAGGTACTTTGATATGGGTAGTTGGTGCAAGCCCATTTCCCCTTTCTAAATGCTATGGGTAGGCAATTATCGGCAGAGAGATCAATAAAAATATCACTAGTAATTTGTGGGTCAGTAAGTATAGATTGATCATTTCTAGGCACAATATGGGGTAAAGTAACAGATGGGTTACCTGAATTGTTCTCAGCTTCATTCTCCCAGGGTTTTGAGAGGCTGTGCATTGTTGAGGTAAGTTGTTCGCTACTTTTCAATTGGGTCTTTTTCTTAGTATAAACACGAAGCTCAGTATTCCGTTCCTTAAGAACAGGTGGTAGTATTTCTCACCCTGTGGTTGAACCGGGATTTCCTAGCATGGACAGATTAGGAGTAGTATCTTTGGCTTCAATGTCAGGAATTATATTATGATCAATAATGACAGTGGATAGGGGGTGGTTGGGAGTAATAGTAGCAACCCAAAAATTTTCTGTTTCATTAGATTTGTCTCCCTGAAGGAAAATTTTTTATGTTCTAGGAATGTGACATCCATGGAAACAACAATTTTTTGTGTTAAAGGGTTGTAGCACTTATAACCTTGTTGACTAGGAGCATACCCAATAAAAACAGATTTTTCAGCTCTTAGATCTAGTTTTGAGTTTCCCCTAGTTGAGGTGTGAACGTACACTGTACACCCAAAGACTCGAAGGGGAAGAGTAAAGCCGATTTTCGAGAAAGCATTGTTTAAACACATCTAAGGGTGTAGCATAATGCAAAACATGGCTAGGCATTCGATTAATTAAGTATGATGCAGTCAAAACAGCCTCACCCCAAAGGTATTTTGGCATATTCATTGCAAACATAATGGCCCGAGAGACTTCCAATAAATGTTTATTTTTCCTCTCGGCAATGGCAATTTGTTGAGGAGTGTTAACACACGTTGATTGGTGAACAGTGTCTTTAAACTGAAGAAATTTTCCAAGGACTTCATTAAAATACTCGATACCATTGTCAGAGTGAAGTATACCAATGTGTGTGTGAAATTGAGTTTCAATCATGGTATAAAAATTTTAAAAGATTTAAGCAACTTCATATTTTTCACGCATCAAATAGACCCAACATAATCGAGTATGATCATCGATAAAAGATACAAACCAATTTTTTTCCGAAAGGGTTTTAACACAGGGTGGACCCTAAACATCACTATGAATTAAGTAAAATGGTTTAGAGGGTAGGGTTGATATGGTTTTGTAGGGTAAACAGTCTTATGACTTTTGGATAAAATGCAATGCTTGCAATGAAGTTTCGAACAATCCACAGATTTAAACAAACGAGGTAATGAGAAATTAGGATGTCCTAATTTATTATGCCAAAGCAAAATATGTTCTTTAGCAGGGGTAGAACAAATACTACTTAAGCCATGAGCCTCTTTATTCTTCAAGTTGTCATTAATAAAGTAGTAGAGACCATCTATCAACTTATCACTGCCAATCATCTTCCTCAAAGTTAGTTCCTGAAAGACACAATATGAGTCAAAAAATGTAATGGTACAATTAGAGTCACAGGCTAGTTTGCTCACTGATAGCAGATTACAAGCTAGTTTTGGAACATGAAGGATAGATTTAAGGCAGATATTAGAGGATAGAGTTATTGAACCTTTTCTAGCTACAACAGAAAATGATCCATCTGCTATACGGATTCTTTCATGTCCAGAACAAGGGTCATAAGTATGAAATAAATTAGAAGAACTCGTCATATGGTCAAATGCTCCTGAATCAATGATCCAAGGAGCGAAATTGTATGGAAAGGAACATGATAAAGCATTAAAATCACTACCAATTTGCACAACAGAAGCATTAAGGGCACTTGAGGATTCAGATTTAGGTTTCAGTAGCTTTAGGATGTAATTAATCTACTCTTGAGAGAACTGTCCAGCATCTACCTCACGGGTTGATGGAGTTTTACTTAATTCATAATGAGCTGAAGGAGTTTTATTAAAGTTCCCTTCATGCGATCCCTTCCAATTTGCAGGCTTTCCATGGAGTTTCCATCATGTTTCACGGGTATGACGAGCTTTATTGCAATAGTCACACCAAAAACATGGCTTTTCTTTAGCTTTCTTAGTGCGGCCAGCAGCATTCCCAACAACTAAGGTTGTGTTTTCAATAGTAGGTGTAGGATTTTGTTTTCCAAGCATCACAAACCGTCTACTCTCTTCATGTCGGACTTCTGCAAAGACTTCCCCAATAGGTGGAAGTGGTTGTCTTCCAATAATCCTGCCTCTAACCTCATCAAACTCAACATTAAGTCCAATTAAGAACTTAAAAATTAGGTTATCCTTTACTTTTTTAAAAAAATAGTTACAGTTATCATGGGATTTCCATTCATAGTCATTAAACAAATCTAAGTCTTGCCACAAAGGTTTCAAAAAATTGAAGTACTTAGTAACACTGTCCTCACATTGGTGGATCTCACCCAATTTGAGAGTTAGTTCATACACTTGGGATTGGTTTCCCAAATCAGAATGCATCTAATTCAAGTTGTCCCATAGCTCCTTAGCCATATGGCAACACATATAGTTGGAGCTAATATCTTCCTCCATAGAATTTACCAACCATGTCATAACCATAAAATTTTTGGCATCCAATATTCCTTGTGTAGGAACATCAGTCGTAGGTTCCTTCTTGTCACCAGTCAAATATCCAATCTTGCCTCTACCACGGATGTACATTCTAACCAATTGGGACCAGCGAAGAAAATTCTCTCTATTCAGTCGTATAGTAGCGATCTGAATGGAATGAGAATCTAAGGTAGGATTATAAGGAGAAGGTGTTTGAAAAGATGGGGTTAGAGGATTCAGCAATGTCGGACATGGTTGACATAGAGGGTAAGATTAGAGACAGTAGGTAGCGGCTATGGTTTAGGACTGCCCAGGTATGGCTCTGATAACATGCAGAAATTCTGAACAGATGTATATTATTCTCTATATTATCAAGTCAATACATTGTATATATAGAAATAAAGAGGGCTATTCTTGGAAACCAATATTTGACCATAATATCGTAATTGATCTAATTTGCTAACTTTTAAGAGTTAATAATATCTAGGAGATATCCAGCTGGATATTTCCCAACATCATTGTTTCATACTATTGTATCCAAGTTGGAATAGAGAATAGCTATTCATTAGCTAGAGTGAGAGCGACAAAATTATGTATATTGATTTATTAATTGTATTTGATTAAATTTTCTATTACATTATAATATCCCATAATTATGAAATATAAAAGCATGTCATAAATTATAGAATTAGATATTATATTAGAATGTCTCAAAAATTATGAAATTATAGTCATTAATTTCATTTATTGATGTTGAAATTTCGAATATAAGAAAAGCCTATTGTAAAAAATTAAAAATATAATTCATATTCAAATTTTGAGAGAAAGTAAAGTAAAAGATAAAGAATGGAAAAGGATGTAAATAAGGTTTAACATCGTTTGACTCCAGGGGCCACATCAATAGACACGGAGACCACTGAGGACAACTATATATCAATCTTTCCTATAAATAAGGACCATGATTATATATCACACAAAAAATATATATCTATTCGGTAATAACATCTCCACATAGACACAAAACCACTAAGGGCTATATCTTCATTAGACTATTTTTTGTGATACATAATCATGGTCCTTATTTATAGGAAAGAATGATATACATATTTGGTAATAATATCTCTTGAATTATAGAAACATATCAACAAATTGTACAATTAATCCTAAATATGTAAATCAAGAGATGATTACGGGAGATGTTGCAATATCTAACATGGAAAACATATAATAGTGACGATTAAAATTAAGATAGGCATAACAAAAGAAATAGAACAACCTGCTGCCTACGCTTCACAGGAAGCTCAGAGAGAACATCCTTTTTAAGCCTACGAATCATCACTGTTGCCTTCATCAAGTTGTGCAATTCTTCATGGTTACTTGCACCTTGATAAACTCCATACACCCCCTAAAAGAACAATTTTAGAGACAAAAGCTAGTGGAAATGTATTATTACAAAAAAGATTTCAAATCAATTGAAATAAACTTACCCCCCTACAATAACGGTTACCATATTCATGAATATTCTTGTATACATCAGGATACAAGGCTTCCAGCTGTGATGAAATGAAGATATTACTATATAATTCATTGCAACGGCTTTTTACATGTAAAGATGATAATCAGTAGCGCTCAAAAAATACCTGCTTGAAAAGCTCTATTGGTCTAGATAAAGCAGGAGTTCCACTGAGTAATATTGCATATTGAGCCTTCTGAATTTGGAAATGACTGTCAATTCACCAAATAGAAAAAAAATGCATATATGAAGGCAAACTTGGTATATATGATAAGGGATGTCATCCACAAAAATGTCGAGAAAGAAAACACTTCAAGAGTTAAATCATTTCATGTGTTAAAACTTCTATACAATATTTAGTTTCAGTTACCATCATAATAATGTTGTGGTAGATAATCAGAAACTTATTCTACAATATTATTTGATTATTACTGAAAAATAGGTAGTTAAGGTTCACTTTCTAAAGTTTTACTTCTGTATTCGTACACAGATAACACTAATCGTAGTACATAAGTGTGCATACATACGAGACATCTAACTAACCATATATGAAAGATTGTCTACACATAAACCATTAGTGGATAATTAACATTAAGAATCAAAGATAATCAGTTGCATTTGTAATGAAGGATAAAACAAATATTTGGCAAGTAAGATATGTAATGAGAAACCAACACGTGCAAAGATGCAGTCATATACCAAAAGACAACCTTTATAATAGGAAGAGAGGCAGTTGTCCTCTTTGCTTGAGAGTTTTTAAGAAAATGCGACTCATCTGCAATCACAACCTAAATAGAAGCACATCATTCCATGGAAAAGGAAATCATAAGTAAAAAGAAGGAAAACCAATAAACAAAATAAGCCACCAAATTTAACCAAAAAAAGAAAATTTGACAAGCTAAACTAGAAACACAGTTCAATAAATATTAGTTTTCCCAAATCCTCATATTCATATGTCTCATCAAAAGAACCAAATTAATGGTGTTAGTTAGTTAGATGATGTCATAAGAGTACTATCAAGTCATTTATTGTTAACCTCTCTAGAAAACACTTGCAATACATCAAAATCAAAATATGATAGCTTCAATCTTGCAAGGGTTAACACTTCTTTTACAGAGAGAAACATGGAAAAGGAAATTTGTAGACTTTCTAACAGAAATCATCTTAGTTTCCCCACTTTAGCAAGAATAAATACCACCAAAATCATGATTAAGTAGAGATGACGTAATTTTCCATCTTTATACAAGTGGTAAATTTTAACCCAAGATTTTAATGTTATCCAATACAATGTCTACTATATACTAACAATAACAAAAGCCCTCTCTAGGTGCATGGTCACAACAACAACCCTTGTGCAACATATAAGCCAGAGCTTTTGGAACTACCTATCATACCCTAATTTTTTTCTCCACCAAAATTCATGTATGTATCCTTATGGAAATATATTACCCTTAAAAGAGAAAGGAAACAGCAAGAAAGTTTCATTCTAAAATCATGAATATCAATTCCCTCTGTTCTATTACCGATGTAGCATTTTTTATACAAGCTACAACTTGATGCTTGGACTTTGTATTGTCCACCCAGTGAATAGTATCTCAAAAACTTTTCATAATCCTATTGGTCACCATACTCTTACACACTGATTTTCGAACAGAACACTTATAAACCAAAATATTTGCAAGAATATGCTAACATTAAACCAAACCTCACCAAGTGCAAGGAGAAAGAACCAACACAAACATATAAAACTCTATTAATCACCATGTTTACCTTGAATTTTGAAGCTATTAGTATATCTTGCAACTTTGGAACAACATCATAAGAGATGATATTAAATAGGCCATCTAGATGAACATTGCATTTGGAATTTGAAGATACTATATTAAAACCACCCCTGTTTGATCCACTCCACTGTGATAGAACTACCTAGCAAAACAACTTCTTAGGCAACAAATGAATATTTAAAAAAAATGCATTATAATAACAATAATAAGTTGAGCTTGGTACAAGGAAAAATAATAACACTAGAAAGCATGAGATTAAAGAGAACACTAAACTTACCAATATATCTGATGAAGGAATATTTAACCATTGGTGAATCATCTATAAAAACAAAAAGAAGCATATAGGCAATTTGAAAAAAAATAACTTGCTCCTTGACAATTGACATAGTAAACAAACACTTACAGTGGCCCAATGCAAACGCAAAGAAGATGGCGTAAGTACAAGAACAGGCCAAGAGTCCCGAATGCATGAAGTCACAGCAATAGCCTAAAGAATCAATCAAAACATATAAATTATAATTGGCATATGTCATGACCAAAAAATCAAACTAAGAGGCATTTGAACAAAAGTTTAACCTAGTTCCTGAAGACTAGTCAAACATTTTTATAATTAATTTCCGTCATATGAACTTTCAAAATCAAACTTAATATTGTTTTGAATAACTACAATGTGAACATTAATAGTCTCCTAAGCATAACCTTCTATGTAGCTTAGTAGGTGCTAACCATAAAGAAATAGCTACAAGATAGGCATGAAATAAAATAAAACACATCACTTATTAATTTCATAGGGAATATAAAATGAAAAATATTATATAGATTGCCTGCAAGCAAAGAGTCCTAGCTAATTATGTTTATCCTATGCAAAGTCATAAAAACGAACTAGTGGTGATTTGACAACTAAAAGTGGAATATATCTAGTATCATAAACATCGTCATATAAAACTATGGCTCCAAGAATTACCATGTAAATGAGTAAATATTTAGCAGTTTCTACTTGATTTTAAACAGTAAAAATACAAACATGCCTGTAAAGTCTTTCCCAATCCCATTTCATCTGCTATCAGGACACGCCCTCCATGTTGTAATACAAACCTAAACAAAGATGGTTAAATTTACTTGTGCAGTTCTACCACTATATATCTTAGGGAAGAATGTAACATACTAAAATTTTATCATAAATGATGAATACCTAACACCATCTCGTTGAAAAGGCAGAAGCTTTGATTCAATACAATCAGGCATCCTACTGTACCAATCTTGTGAAGGAAATCAATTCATAAGCAGTAAAAGAAAATTCAAAATAGTTTAGAAAAGCATGTATAACCAAGCGAAAATGCAGACTATGAAACCATCGATAATGAAGCCCTAAAAGTTATGTCGTGACTTTCAAATTCATTTATATTCAAAAGTTTCAAAGATTTTTTATTCATGAATCCTGGAAAAACTAGTCTTCAATGTCATATCATGAATCATGCCCTGTCCTTGATTAAAAATTTCAATATTTACCTCTAAGATCATGAATAGAAGAAGCAACAACAATTGCACGTTGCACCAGCGGATCTAAGTTTTCTACCTAGAAAGATTATAATGAGTAAAGATGACCATTAGCAACAAGAATCATCAAGAAATTGAAAAACTAACCTTTGAAGGACAACATATGAAAGAAAACAAATTCATATTGTGTATATATATATATATATATCACTACATCCAATCCCCAAATGTAGTGATGAAGAGTGGTATCACCTCAATATTGACGCCAGAAATATCATGGAGAATTTTTGTTGCCGATGACAAACAATAAATTGGAAAAATCCATAGTCTGCAAGTTTAACAGCAATAGATGAAGCAAAGGTTTCAATCTATATCAATGCTGGAATTTTTCGACATGAGCAAACAAGATTATAGATCTAAGAATAATTCATTTGTACTCAAGTGCATTAAATCAAGAACATGAAGTTAAGTGGTTGTATGTGTATTGGGAGACTGAGCAGGAGAGAGACCTTTCTTTTGCATTCCAAGTGGCTTTAGGGACCTTATGGATAGCAGCTACAAGGGCCTGGCATTTTGAAAGTACAATGGCAGCTTGAAGAAAATAAGTAGCACGAAAAATATATATCTAAAAAGGCACAAGGCATTACCGGATGATAGGGAAATTGAGCCGCAACATTTCCACTAGCATGAAGGAAGAATTTTATGGAGAGCTTTGGTAATCCTTTTCAATTGTCATATTATTGATGGTTGCATCACAACATACATGGGCAGTAAAAAGTAATGAGCCAAATTATAGTTGATAAAGTAGCCTGGTGGTAGCTAAGACCATCCAGCTAAAAGCAAATAGTTTTCATATTGGAGAAATTAAAGCTAAGCAAAGTATGTATGAAAAAAATATATTAACTTCGCTTCGATTATAATTGCTAAGATGATAAATTTAGGGGGTGTTTGTTTCCTTTTTTGTTTTTTGTTTTTGTTTTCAAATTTTAAAAAAATCTATTTGTTTAAGTTTTTAGTTTCTGTTTTTAATTTTGATTTCTTTAGATTTTTAAATAAATTTATGAAAACCATACTATCATTTAAATATATATTATTTAATTATTAATAAAAGTATGAATAATTTAGTTCAAGATTATATATTTAATAAATTAAAATTAATTATTAATAAATATTATGAATAATTTTATTATTTTATAATTAAACTATATGTAATTAAATTTTAATAATCATTAATAAATATAATTAAATTTAAAATATATAAATATTCAAATAAAATTTGATTTAATAATTAAAATATATTTTAAATAAAATTTTAATTTATAAATTATTTATTTTATTATAATAATATAATTTTATTAATAAATATCATATAAGAAATTAAATCTTTTAAGTTTTATTTGCCTCTATATTATGGCATACAACAAATGAAATGTACAAGAACAGGCCGAGAAAGGGGGAATAGAGGACTGACCGGGCATTACTTTGGGTATTAAGTTTTCCCCAGGAAGCCGCAAAGATTCCACCTGGATCGGAGAAGATAAAGATGGAAATAAAGGTACAGAACTGAAAAAGAGAGAGAATTTCGAGAAAAAGAAACATCTAACCTTGGTAGAAGAAGAAGACTGAGGAATGGAGTTGGTGTGATTACTACAGTGGCTTTGTTGTTGAGAAATTATGTGTAAAGCTTCTCTTTCAAGGGAATCGAGTTCTTCCACACTAAACTCCCATTCGTCGTCCTCCAACTCCATCTCTTTTCGCGGGCTTTCCAACTCTCTTCCTTCCTCCTAACTTATAATTTCAATTTTCTTTTTCCTTTATTTGGTTTCAAAAGCTATCGCCTGGCCACCCTTCCGTCCTTTCCCTCCCTTTAAGGGGTGCTTGTTCTTGAGTTTTGAGTTTGGAGGATATCAACGATTATCCAGCATTAATAGTATTTTCTAAATTGGATTACTTGTTCTTTTTTTAATAAAATACTATAATTAATTAAAATTAAAATATATTTAATTAAAATTTAATATAATATATTTTAATTAAAATTAAATATAAGTTATTAGAATATATTAAATTTTGATAAAATTATAATAAATTTTTTCTTTTTTAGTAAAACAATATAATTAATTAAATATAATTAGTTAAAATATTTTTTCAAAATTTTCAATAAAAAATTATTATCAATAATAATAATAATGGTAATAATTATTTTGTCCTAATCAATTATAATAATTATATTTTTTAATATTGATGATAATGATACACGTATACATTTAGATTTTTTTGAAATTAACAAGTTATTTTGAAGTATTCCACTCCCACGCACAATTTGAAGAACCCGAACCCAAGAAAAACTCCATGGCACACTCTGAATCTAATGAATTTGAAATTAACAAACCAGAGACATAAACAAAATGGAACAGACCTTTCTTAAACAATGAACCGAATCTGATCAATTTGGGCTGGCTAAATCAAAAATGAATGGATCAAGTCAGTTCGAATTGGGTCAGCGCCCTTTTCTTTTACTTTTACCTCCGACGGGGATGACGCTCCAACACCTTCTCCTGCGGTACACTGGCCAAATTAAGGTTATATTCAGTTGAGTATTTATTAAGAGAACGTATAATCGCGTAATTATAATCACGATAATACGTGCAATTGTACAAGGTCATAATTAATAATTCAGAATTATCCCAGTATCATATCTACAAGGAATTAATTAATTCATTAACTATTAACCTACTACACTATAACTCCATTTAGGTAATCGAAAGTAGTAATTAAGGAAATTAATTAATAGCAAACTAGCTATAGAATATAAAATCTTAATAAAAATGTGAAATTAACCAAATAGAAAAGCCTAGGATTTTAATGATTATTTGATTTGAAAGGATTAGGTGATTCTCGTCAGATATAGTTTAGTTCTAGGTTCAATAAGATAAAATAACATGCATGTTGAGGATAAAAAAATACGTATGTGTACTGCAAATTATGGAGATGACATTAAAAAATTAACCTGTAAATAACAGGGGTGGATGATGTAATTAGTGTCATGAGAATTTAATATAATGTATAACAACAAATCACATTCATGAGAAAAGAAAGAGTAAAGGCGTTCACGTGTTGGGGTTGTGTTTAGAAGCATACTCCATGTGCTAGGGTACAGTCCGGGACAAGCTTTTGGGATAAGAAAATAAAATTTTTAAGGGCGGTGTGATTTTTCTTCATCTCTTTTGCTCATCTCACGGATCTTGCCTGCCTCTATCTCTCTCTCGCTTCTAGGATTGTGTTTGTACTTATACACACAAATGCACAGTGATATATAGCCACCTCCCCATGCCTGTTGTATTAACTAAGCCTATCAACTAAACCTTTTACCTGAAATACTATTCCAGTCTTCAAAACTAACACGCGTATTGATAAGCTTTAACCAATATCCAAATATATATAAATATATCAGTAACCAATGGCTTCTTGGAAGAAAACCATCACCTCACCATTCAGGAAAGCTTGTACTTTCTTCAATCAGCAGCAGCAACAGCAACCCAGCAGGGATAAGAAGTCTGAGTTGCAAGGTATGTATATGTGCATCAGCAAAGATCAGACAGCTTTGGTTTTAATCATTTATGAATTTTACGTTCTCATTGATTAAAATTGCAGGAAATGAGACGCGAGTGATGGATTTACACGGTGAAGTGATGGCATGTGCTTACGAGGATGTTCACATAATGTGGTCGATTCTGGACAAGGCGAAGTCCGCCACAGCCGTCTCTTCTTGATGACGACCATATATTATCTCCGAGATCTTTCCGTATATCTATCGGTCATTATTTACACATGGATCTGGTAGTTGTACATATTATATATATGTTGTGATGAGATGAGAAAAGACATTAGCAGCTTGCAGAGCTTTAGCAGGCGTATCTTTTCTCCGAAAGTTTTTTTTTTTCGGGTTTAGTTAAACTTTGATCAAGTGTAATGGTGTATTGGTGTTACTTTTAAGGGAATGCAATCCAATCCCCGTGGTGAACTCAATAGAAGCCCACGGTGAGATGTTTGATGCAACTCTTAAGAGTTGTTTCCTCATTTAATTTGCCTGCCCGCCTTGTATTGCTTTTAGACTAGTAATCATCGTTTATATTTGTACAGGACAAATACTGCATGTAGTGAGGTGACTTAATACCAGAAAGTTAATTAAGCATTTAAACAAGGGATTAAGTTTGCTTGATACTGAAATCAATACGACAATGTTCCGACGCAAGAAAAACAAAGAAGCCTGTCTATGCCTTCAGGAAACATCAAACCTCAAGATCAGAATGGAGGATCTGTTGTTGATATTGTAAGAGCGGGATCACGTAATTGGGAAGGAAGATCAAATCCGGACATGAAGTCATCACCAAAAATCATAGCACCAGCAGCAAGTGCCCCAGTCGCTAGTCCAGGTGCAAAAGATGCGGACGTATTTACATAATTCGATTCCCTTGTTGTTCTAGGTAGAAGAGTTGGAACATAGCCAACGTTAGGAGGTGGAGGTGGAGGCGGAGGGGGAGGATTTGGATTTGGTTGTGGACCATAGCCCGGTCCCCCCCCAGAGGCAGCAGCTGGCTGATAAAACCTCGGTCCTTTCGTTGTTTCCCCTCGTTGTAGTACTTCTAGTGGAGATGAATAGGTTTCCGTTTCCGTTGCCGACCCAGGTTCTGCCGACCACATAACACGGTTGGTTGGATCCGTGAGCACTACTTCTCCTTGGTTGTCTGTAACACACAATCACAAATTGATTGATATAACTTCAATTGAAAAGTTTTGTTGTATAATTAGGAGGATCATAAGTAGTCGTTTTTTGTATACATATACCTGGATGCCAGCTTGTTTCTTCCCTTTCTTCAGATATACGGACTGAAATATCAACAAAACCTTGAGGTTTAGTAGAATTTCTTTTCCGCAGTTGATAGCTCCCTACCTCCTCATCAGATCCCGGCTTTGAGTTTGAGGCACCTCTTCCGTACTTTGGCAGGAATTCTTTGAGGGTAATGGTTGCAGTTCCTTCAAGTCTTTCTATGAGGAAAATGGGCTCTCTGCTATACACTTCAACATGCAGTGTCGTATCTTGCAAATTTGAATCTTCAACCAGCATAGCGAATTTGGTCTTCCATGTGGGATTGGCATGCCCGGATACATCGGTACAGTATTTATTTTTAGGATCAATCCACCCAACCGCAAACCACTGAAGTTTCCAAAATGAAAAGGAACGGCGAAGGCCCCTAGCAGACAACAAGCAAACTTCAATCCAGATTTTGCCCATTGGAAGGAAATTGAAGACAACCAAATAAGATTTTTGGAACAACGTGGAACTGAGAATATGTTTGGACACTATCTTTCTGAGGAAGGCTACTTTACTTTTGGACGGCGAGAGAGAATCATTTCCCAAGCCCCTCCCAGCATCTAAGCTGGGACCCCTAAATTCCCTATAATTGCGGCAAGACAGGAATATCACGTCTAATAGTCTAGTCTCTACTAAGCGAGCGTAAGATGCTCTTTCGAAATTAAAAAAGTGCAGGGGATAGGAATAGAATCAATTAAAAGCTATTATATTAGTAAGGCGGCAATTAGGTATTTATATTAGCTATTAGCTAATCATTGTTTCTATTAGTTGATTTACCTAATAAATTATATTAATTATTTGTTAAAAATATTTGATAAAATTAGTTATTTAATATTAACTACTTATGTGTAAAAAAACATATACGGATATAACTTTAAAAAATTATAAAGATATGAATATTATATGTCTTAATATTTTATTAAATATTTTTATAAAAATTTATATTTTAAATATTTAATTTTACAAAATGATTATTTCAAGTAGAGTACTAATATCAATAATGTTATTTCATAAAAAAGTGTAGACATTATTTTTCATATTAAAATTTGGGATTTACATTTATAAGCATAACTTATTTTTTAAAAAAATAATTTGTCATTTGTAAATGCTTTAGCTTGTTTGTAAACTTTTTCAATTTTTGTGATCACGTGGGGAAGGAAATAGGAACTGATGAACAATCACCAAAATCTTCTAATTTTAACTCACAATCAGCTTCAAGGAGCCGTACAATAACTTCGTTGCACTCAGGTTGAAGACACCACCGTCAAGTGGCAGCGATGAATATTGACCAATTTGAACGATTTCAGTTGACTGTAATAAAGAGAGCAAAATGGATATAATTTCCGTTGATTACTCGAAATGCTCCTTTTTAGGAGGTTATCTAATCTAAGAATCAATCAACTCAATCAGTTAATAATTAAATAATTTTAACAGTTTTTTTATAAAGTTAATAAATTAAAATGAGGCAATTAGCTTAAAAAATCTTATCAACTCTTAATATTATAAGAAAACTGAAGTAGAATGAAAGTAGGCTGCGGGTTGAATACAATCGAACGATAGACATTTTTTTTTTAAATATAGTTTTTGGTTTTTGCCCTTCGATTGTTGACAATCATTAATCGTTCCAACATAACTAGGGCCTTGTTTCGCCAGACCCAACAGAGGCCTAGGCCTTGGCCTAGGAATGCAATCAGGTGAGCGGATGTTTGTATGCGTGACAAATAGGTGCATGTAAGTAGCGGCTGTCTACACATCAACGTGTTCTTTCGTCAACCAAAGCCGTTGTCTTCTAAAACCCTTCTTCAACTGGATTGGATTTGGAACGACATGTATATATATAAATGTTTATTTAATCCTCAATTCGTTTCGGGATGACGCTTCCAAATGCTACGGATCATGGTACAGTCAATAACTACCTATACTCAAGTCAAGATGGAGAGGAGGTTGAGGCTACCAGCAGCTCATCTTCTAGGATGAATAAAAACAGTAACGACGACAACGCCACCTCCTTCTCCCTCATGCAGAGCAAATTAGGTAACCATTACTTCCCCTATATTTATATTCATATCGATACCGATACCCTCTGCCATCTCTGGCTACATAGGAAAGGAGACTTTCTTTGTTGTAATTTTCAAGTTTATATATTATATATATAGAAGAGAGCGACGTCGAAGACCTTTTCACGGTTCCAGATGTCGAAGTACGACCACCAATCAACTCTTCGACTGTCAATAAGAACACCATTGAATCTAGTACTAACGTCGTCAACAACAATTCAGAGCTTCAATCCGGAAAGCGTCGAAGAGGACGAAACCCTATCGATAAAGAATATCGACGGCTCAAGAGGTACACAAATCCTCACCCCACAGCGACTTCTGAAACGCTGTAATGAAACGTTTCTGAAAATTGCCGAAACGTCTTAATAAACGTTTTCTGTCGTAACTGCCGAAACGTCTTTTAAGAGAACGTTTCGGCTAGCTCAGAAACTTTTCAAGGCCAAAAGAAAAAGGGGGAAAAAAAACAGTTTTCTGCTGGCATTGAAACGTCCATAAACGTATATCTCTTCACCATTAATACTGGCATTGCATTAATGGTGAACTTCAAAACAAAGGCTTTGATAAATGTGGCCAGCATTGATAATGACATTTGCGAACTTGACGCTAATATGATTTTGTTCTCTATATCGATTTGTAGTGTTGTGGCATGCATATATAAAAATTTCTAGCAGTTAGATACTTGGACTCTTTTTCCTCTGACAGGTTGTTAAGGAATAGAGTGTCAGCTCAACAAGCACGAGAAAGGAAAAAGATATATGTCAATGACCTGGAATCAAGAGCAAAGGAGTTGCAGGAAAGAAACTCAAAACTGGAAGAGAAGATTTCAACTTTGACCAATGAAAACATGATGCTTCGAAAGGTTAGAATGTCTCCTGATCTAGCTGCTAATGTGTAAAGGTTGTCAATAAATGTGGTTGCATTAAAAATATTTCTGGTGCAGGTTCTTTTGAATACAAGACCAAAGGCGGATGAGACTACAGAGGCCAAGAAAGACCAATTCGAGTAAGAGCTGATATCTGTGTCGTCGTACTCCAATGAAGGACCAATTAAGTTGTCATGGCTATTCGGACGTTGTTCTGAGGCTATACTCTTTTGACAATTCATCTCATTCTGGCTTTGATTCTCTTTCTTTCGTTCGTGAAATGCTCATATATATATATATGAATGAATGCTTTATCTCAAAGCAAGCCATTCATCGATCTTTATGTGTACTGTTGAAGAAATTAATTATTGTGGACAGCGTCAGAACTGTAGTGCATTAAAGACAAAGGAATTTCTAGTCATTAAAGGCTTTTCACATTTTTCTCGAGCCGTTACTCGCCTTTCTCACCTGGAGCTTACTTTCAGCTTGATTACTTATCATTTCTTAGTAGAACGCTTTAAAGACAGACTAAATTCGCTATGAAACAGAGTGAAACTAAGATGGAAGAGTGAAACTAAGACTATGTGGATATGGGGAGCAGAAGAAATTTGGGTTTTGGCTGGCTATTGGGGAGTTTGAGTTGATGATATATATATATATATAACAAACAGATTTATGTTTCGTGAGGAAGTCGGAGACTTTTCCAGCTCCGAAGGAGTGGGAGAGTCACCTCTGTTATTGCCACCCCAACCTTGGATGTTGGCACCAGGGTCAGACCAAAGGAGGTCACACGAAAAGCCTTTTTCTGGAACGTCAACAGGCCTTTCAGTAGCTTTGATCTGACCCAGATCTTCCATTTCTGGAGACCACCATTGATACATCAACAAGGGGGCCAGATCCTCGGTCCCCCTACCCTGTCTCTCTCCATCTAAGCCATCTATTTATGTGGGACCCACCAGAATAGATAGCTCAGATGGAGGGGGACAGGGTAGGGACAGGGTAGAGGGACAGAGGATCCCCCACTCAATTGGAGTCCTCAAATCAGTCAACAACGAGGCTCAAGAGACAAGTCAACAAGCCATCTTGGTTGACCGATTTCTAGTTTTATTTTTTTACAATTGGAAAGCCAAAAGGCAACAAAAGAAAACTAGCCAGCGCAGGACTCTACGGTACAAAACTCCTTGTTTGTCTCTGTGAAGAAATTTCATAACTTTCAACGGAGGCTCCTGTAAAATATGCATACCAGGGCTAGCCAGGACTACTAGAGATACCATGCGATCTGCACACCGATTCCCTTCTCGATATACATATTGGAGTTGGATCTCTTAATCTCATCGGAGAAATCCGTGGATACCTGCCACCAAAAAATTAAGCTCTGCTAAATTTGCATCGGAGGAGGACAGGATGTTAATAACTTCCAGGGAGTCTACTTTGAGAATGAGTCGTCGATAACCAATCGACCAAGCCAAAATAAGACCCGAATGGACACCCCTGAATTCGGCTGCTAACGACGAGCTCCTTCCAATATGCTACAGGGTGGGCTCCTTGTTTAGCCGCTCCATCAGTATTAAGCTTGATCTAGTCCTCCGACAGTTTGGTCCACCCCACTAAACTACTCACGAGTAAGCCCTGAGCCTGAAACACACAGCTTTCCACTGCTAGGGCCTTATCTATCCACTCCACATAGTCCATAACAACCTGAGTACCATCTTCCGGCCAACTAAGGCAACGTCAAAAAACTTTTGTTTCTCTACTACCATACAAACCATCAGACTACTCCAAAGATAGTAACCCAGTTGAAACGCAGCATCGGTGTATGTTTCGTAAGATTAGAGTTAATCCACCTCTTCACATCTTGGTGATAGAACTCCGCATCAACCAGCTCTCGGGGAAATTTACTTCAGAAAGCTTGTACTCGTGGACAATCCTGGATGGCATGTAAAGTGGTCTCTTCTTGTCCATAATAGTGACAACTGCTATTTGCGAATAGATGTCGTGCCATCCTTTGGTGATTGGTCAGTAGCTTGTTCTTGGTCATTAACTAAAGGAAAATCCTAATCCGCTGGGGCCCTATCCATTTCTAAATTACAACCCAAATGTTGTCATGAGCGTCCCTGGTACTCCCTTTGATCAGGGCATAGGCGGACGCCACTGTGAACCTCCCGTGCTCAGTTGGACCCCACTGCATTTTATCTTCCGTTGTGCTCGCTGCATTCGGGAGGAGGTCCACAATATCCAAACAGTCTGTGGATGGGAGGTACTGTTGAAATTGGTTTCACTTCCAGGTGTAGTCTTCATTCAGAACTGTAGCGTAAAGAACGCTATCTGGAATTGGGGAGGTCACTGCATAAATAAGAGGTCCCCAATCCTTTACCCAATGATCCAACTAGAAGTAAATGCGTCGACCATTTCCCAGCTCCCATCGCATACATTGGCGGATAAACTGCCAAGTTGCAGAGATTTCCCGCCAAACACTCGAAGGCCCCTTCCTATCGATGGTATGCGGGAGGTGATGGGTGGTTAAACAATATTTAGCACATATAATCCAAACCCATAAGGCTGTGGGTTGAGTAATCAGAGCCCATCCCATCTTGGTTAACAAAGCATCATTAGAGGGACAGATTCGCTTAATACCAAGGCCCCCGCTTTTTTGGGCTGACAGACAGTTGCCCAATTATCAAGATGTAATTTTCTCTACTCCCCCGTGGATCCCCATATAAAGTCCCTCATGAGTCCCTCTAAATCATCACAAAGTTGCCGCGGTAATCTGACCGTTTGCATTGTAAAAATAGGGAGTGTTGAACACAGATTGGGTTAAAGTAACTCGTCCTGCTAGAGACAACAACGGGCACACCATCCTGTAAGTTTCTTTTGGGCGTTATCAAGAATATGTTAGTAGGTG
The DNA here is from genome assembly GCA_027568895.1 of Erythroxylum shatona. Taxonomy (NCBI): domain Eukaryota; kingdom Viridiplantae; phylum Streptophyta; class Magnoliopsida; order Malpighiales; family Erythroxylaceae; genus Erythroxylum; species Erythroxylum shatona. The sequence goes on from JAOSBK010000206.1 coordinate 56,181,202, forward strand.
TGTCGCTTTGTTCGCTCATGGAGCAAGGGAATGCCAAGATACTTCCCCAGATTGTTCGTAGGCTTAATGCTCAGGGCTTGGCTGAGATGATGTGCGGTAGTTGAGGAGACGTTCTTGGAGAAGTATACCCTGGTTTTTTCAGTATTCACTTTTTGGCTAGAGGCCTTGCAAATATCGTCCAGAGTCTTTGCGATCACTTGCGTCTGGGCATCCGTAGCTTTGGCAAACAGAATAAGATCATCTGTAAAGAAAAGGTGGGAAATGGGAGGGCCGGTGGGGCTCAGTTTTATAGGTTACCACTTCCTTTGATCCACCTCCTGCGATATAAGGTGGCCTCAACGTTCCATGCACAGGACGAAGAGATAAGACGAGAGCGGATCTGTGACTGTACTTTGCCAATTAACCTGCATTGCCACCGTCATCACACACTTCATAATGACCCAGATAAGGTTTTCTGGTAAGTTAATATTCGTTAAAGTGTGTTGGATAAAGTCCCACCGAAGTCGATCATATGCTTTCTCCAGATCGACCTTAATTGTTAGGAACCCGATCTTCCCACTCTGTTTTCGCATCGAGTGAATGATTTCCTGCGCGATAATGATATTATCCGTGATTTGTCTGCTTGGAATAAAACTGCATTTGTTGGCCTGCACCAGATGAGTTATGTGTTTTTTCAGGCGATTGACGATAACTTTTGAGATTATCTTGTAAATGACATTGCAAAGGCTAATCGGTCTAAAATGGACAATAGTCGTTGGAGAGGGAATTTTGGTGATCAAAACCAGGATGGTGTGATTTAGGTCCTTTTCCCATTTGTCTAGCCTGAATACTTCCTTGATGTACTCTGTCACTTGAGGTCTTACGTTGCCCTATTGCTTTTGAAAGAAAAGGGCATTGAAGCCATTGACCCTCTGGGTTTTACTAGGATTCATGTCAAAGACCGTTGTCTTGACTTCTGTGTCATGGAGAGGCAGAGCAAGATCCTGAAGTCGGTCCTCCGAAAGGGACAGAAAAGCCCCTGATATCGGGAAACTGTGGAATGGTCCATCTTCTTGAGTATACAGACGGACAAAAAAATCCCTGGCTAAGCTGCTTAGTTGCAAAAGGTCAGAGATCTGTGTTCCTTGTGAGTCAGTAAGTTTCGCAATCTTCAACTTTTTCCTTTTGGAAAGAGTTAGAGTGTGGTAATTCTTTGTATTCCGATCTCCCTGCAAGATCCATTCACATCTGGTCTTCTGATACAAAAAAAGTTCCTCTTTACATAGGACCTGCAGTAGTTCCCCACTGAGTTGTTCCTCCAAGGCGAGAAGGGAATCTTCATTGCCCGAAGTCATGGCCCTTTGAATGCCCTGTAATCTAGATAACAGCCTTTTTTTTTTTCCGTTGGAAGATATTTCCAAATACAGAACGGTTCCAGCGCGTGAAGTGTTAGGAGAATTGGGCTACCGTTAAGCTCAAGGTCTCCGCCGCTGGAAGCCAATGCACTGCTACTACCTCATCAAACTCTGGGTGTGTAAGCTATGCATTTTGGAATCTAAAAACTGGTGATCCTAGTCTGCTAGGAGTCGGATGCAAAAGTTGGAGTAGCATAAGTTTATGATCTGGCCTAAGGAAGGGTAGGTGATGATTCACTGTGTGAGGGAATGTGTGCAGTCAGGCTGTCGAACTGAAGACTCTATCTAGTCGGGCTTGTACCATTTCTCTGCGCCACGTAAACTTGGATCCAACAAAGCCCAAATCATGAAGACTACTTCCTTGCACCCAATCTTGAAACCGGTTGTTAACCACACGCGCTTACCTGGCACCTCCTCTCTTGTCCGCTAATTCTAGCTTAGCATTAAAATCTCCTCCGACTAGCCAGGGTCAGTGAAGAGATCTACCGACCCTGGTTAACGCTGGCCAGAGATAGTTTTGGGGAGAGGTTTGCAAGCTCGCATACACCGCTGTAAAATCGAAGGAGTACAAATCATGCTGAATGGAGGTATGGATGAATTGACGGTGAGCAAGGATGATTGAAATATGAAAAGCTTCCTTCCATAATAACCATTTTCCTCAAGAGAACCCTACTGCTTCTACTTGAAACGAGTAGTCGAAGCCCAAAGTACGGATAATGTCTTGAGCCCGAGATCAACTGATTCAGGTTTCCATTAAGATGAGTATGCCCAGATTGAAGGTACGAATGTAGTTACGCAGGACGGTCTAAAAATTAGACCCCTTGCCCCTTGATGATTCCAAATGAGGATTGTTGGGCCCCGAAAATTTTTTTTATTATTTTATTTTATTTGAATTAATTATTTATTGATTTTGGATTTATTCGTTAATTTTTTTATTTTTCTTTAATTGATTTAATTATGTGTTTATATAGATATTTTTATGTTGGGCTTGGGAATTTGAAGTTGGGAATTAAAATGAAGGCTTGGACCTAATATTGGAAAGTATGGGCCTTAGAGATGGATGGACTTATAAGAAGGAGGTTTAGGAATTAGTGGATGATGTGTAGTGGGCTTGTAGAAGGAGGAGAGCCCAAGGCCTTTAAGTGAGCTTTAAGAGGAGTATCAAAACTATGTAGTTTTGAAGAGGCTTTAAAGTGAAAGCTAAGGAGTTAAGTTATTAAGTGATTTAAAGAAGAGAGGAGTAGAGAAGTGTCGTAGAACCCAAAGGAGAAGAGAAGCTAAAAACGTGAACAAGAGGAAGGAGAGGACTTTCGGCTAAGGAGAAGAGGGAGAGCCGTAGGAGAGCTTTGGCAAAGAGGAAAGAAGGAGAAAAGAGAAGAAATCTTCTTGAGAGAGGTAAGCTCTACCTTTGCTTAAGCTAGGTTTAAGTATGGAATAAAATGGAAGCTAGGGTTTGTGTAGAGATTGAAGAAAGATGGAAGAGAGGGTAAGATCTATGGATTTTAGGGACTTTCTAAGTAAGGTCATGGTTATTCTAGCTTAAATGGCTTATGGGTAGGTTAGGTTCAAAGTAGACTTTTACCTATGCTTGATTTTTATGAATGTTATGCTTTCCTTTAGAATGTATTTAGTGAATGGAGTATGTTTTGATTGAAGGAACTCAAGAGAACCCTACTCAAGACAAGGAGGAAGGGCAATCTTGAATTCGGATTCCGTCGATAGGTGGGTAACATTTTTATAGTTGTTGTGTAATGGGCAAATGCCCTATGTGTGCTATCTTTGTTAAAATGTATGT
>JAOSBK010000282.1:0-13868 GCA_027568895.1 Erythroxylum shatona
TTGTTATTTCTCTTCCTCTCTCCCAATTCACATTTTTTTCTTCTTCTTCTTAAACAAGACCACATTTTGGTCTTGTCCTTCCAAAAATACCCGTCCTCTCCTTTGGTCTTCTCATTTTGCCGCTTCTTTCATTTACCTCCTAGCTCCTTTAATCTTCTTAAACACCATGTTAACTCTAACTTAATTCAAATCTTTCCATCTAATTTCAAATCTCTCTTTATACCCATCAAATTAATGACTCAATTCTAAAAATAATGAAACAAATCAATCAATAATAATTGAAAAATTTTTCGAGACCAACACATTCTCCTAGTGTTGATAGTATTAGTGCTAGGAATGACAAGAGAGAACTTACAGATTGAACATAATATAAACACATCTTAATTTCATCAATCAAGTTTTTGGCACTATTATCGGAGAATTCTATTAGTGATAAAGGGAGTTTTTAAATGCTAATCTAGTTATTGTATTTATATTTCCTTTTCTTTTTCTTGATTTTTTCTTTTTGTATATTTTTTCTTTAAACTTTTTTTCTCTTTTTATTTTATTACAAGTATTGGGAAACCTATTAATATGTAGAGAAACAAAATAATTCTTAATAAGAAAATATCACTTGTTGGTATGTAGTCAAGCATTATGAGACTAATACTTTGAGATAATATTAAGTGTTATTTAGATGTTACAATATAATGTCCAACTCGATGGAATGCTTTATCCTCCTGAAAGCTACACTCTTTTCCTAGCCGAAAATATCAAAACTTTCATAACCCTTAACCATCACATATTCTGTCCATTTATATTAAAGATGTAGGATTAAATGCGATAATTGTCCCTCTTCTTGTTCCCATGAGTGACCATTCATGGGTGTAAGAGGTGTCTCATGCCTGTGAGACACCTTGCATGGGCATAAGAAGATGTCTCATGCCCATGCACACTATAGTGTGATCGAGATTGTTCTTATACCTTGTTCTTCACTCTTCATTCTTCATATGCTTCATTTTCTTGTCTCTTTCTTGCTTTTAATCTTCTTCTTTTTGCTCCTTGAAGACAAGTGAGTGTGGATCTTCAAAAAATGACCTAAATATAGCGCTTTTGACACATTTTAACTCTTTTTTTTTCCAAATTGTGCCTAAAACCATATATGAACTAAAGTGAGTATCTTAAGCATTTTTGTATCATTAATCACTAAGTGTTATTGAATAAATATACAATCAATTAAGGACACATTAATTTCCCCTACACTTAGCTTTTGATAGCTCTTTGGCAAAGCATCAAAATTAAGATCATAGACCTAAAAACAATTACTTATTTTCCATATTTCCCAACAATATATAGCCATAAGCAAAGATGAATAACTTGCAAAAACCATAGCAAGAATTCAACATTTAATGCTTTTACTCATGATCAATTGACATTCATCATCATTAGAAACTGAGCAATCTAAAGGTAAACTTGAAAAATGTGTTTAAATAAGATGTATTCATTGGTACACTCAAATGCTATTCATAATCAAGACATTCCAAAACTTTGAAATCATTTCATTTCTCCACCACTAGGATTCACATGCATAATCATAAATCCAAGGACTTTTTAAGGTTGTGATGTGGGCAAGGGTAAGGTAAGATGTATTTCGGTATTGTAGTGTAAAAGTCATCAAAGCTAGTGAATCAAAAGTAACACTCAATGCAACATCAAGCGCAAAAACTAACATTCACTCACAATTGTGTACATCAACTATGATAAATGAAAAAACTATGTTTCCTAGCTCAAATTCAAACTTTCATACCATAACCCATATGAAGCATAATCAGCCAGAAGGAATCGCTTATATAATTGATGACAATACATTGAAACTACAATGATTGATCCTTCAAAGCCATATCTACCTTATATATATTATAAGAAACCACCCATTTAATACAACTTTAGGAGTAGAAATAATCACGAATAACTTTTCAAAACATATACATTTCCTCCTTGTTATTCTTATTCAAACCATTTTTTCTTTTTCTTTTCTTTTTTCTTTCTTTCTTTTTCTTTTCATTAAAATTGAAAAAGCTATATCAACATGAGAATTTAATTGATAAGACATAAAATGGTGTCCTAATAATTATAACCATCCCACACATATGTACACCCCCACACTTATACTTTTGTACATTCACAATCATCAACAATCAACAAGTGCTCCACTAGCTTTAAGGCTTAGGTAGGACATTTGGTTAGGTTTAAAGCATGTAATGTGGTTAGTACAAAAAGAAAAACTAATAAAGCTCAAGGGGGCTTATCAAAAGAGAAATCATAGTGATGGGTAGCCTATCTGGTTAATGTACTTATAAAACAAAGAATGTATATATTATTTCCATGTTAATGCATATGATAAAAATGTGTTATTGAATAGAAAATTAAAGCAAAGTTAGGATGTACATGTCATGAAGGTCACACATAAGCAAAAGACAATGATATTGATATGAATATGTCAGTCTATACAGGTTCAAAATCTCACTGGCTTGTGTCTACCATTAGTCACTACTCTTCTAAAGATAATGCACATCGACCAATCACAAGAGTAGAAGTACATGATAAAGTTGCCATGAATTGTTCTAGTTAATTGACACTCTAATCATGACTATAAAATCCTAAAAGCAATAGAAAAATGAGAAATTGTTGTTTGTTTGTTTTATTCTCTCTCATTTTGTTGAAAACTTAAAAACAAGTAGAACAAACAAAGTTAAAAACACACATGCATATAAGAAAGAAATGTGAAAATGTAAAAGAAAAGAAATAAACTTCTCTTGGGTTGCCTCCCAAGTAGCGTCTTTGTTTACTGTTGCTGGATCGACCTATTACTTTCCTCAAGTGTCAAAATTGTGATCTTTAGGTGTCACATGCACTTCCTACATTTAAGGTTCTTCAGGATAAGGATTCAAATTTCCAATCTCTATTGAGTCCATGTACTCTGGAAATATCTCAAATGTCTCTTTACCTTTTTCTTCTTCGTTTAATTGCTCCAGCTTGCTAGGTAAAGGTGAAGGGTTAGTCTCAACAATAATTACATATGCGGCACTTACCTTTGAGCTAAAAGATATGTCTTTTTCTATTTCGAGTTCCTCCTCCACTTCTTTCACACAAGCAATTCCTTGAGTAGTATTCAAAAGATTCTCAAGCTCCTCTTCACTTTGTAAGGCCTCTACACTAATTTACCTTGGGTACACCTTGGGTTGATACGGTTGCTCCTCTTCACGTTGTGATGCTAGGCGATCAAGAGCTTCCATCATTTGACCCATTGGGCTTGCCAGGTTCTAGAGTTTAGACATTGTATCTTGGTGGAATTGCATTATATCCTCCTGGAACTGCTGTGCATTCCGTTGAATACCATGTCGAAGTTGAATATTAATATCAGTTATAATATTAAGCAAGTCTTCCAACGATGTACGTGAGTTATGATAAAAAGCTTATGGTCTATACGAGAATTATTCTGTGTCCTACATACTATCAAGGAAGTAATTCTATTGCCCATCCTTAACTAAATTTTGTATGATCACTCCAAACATGGTTAAAAGATTGGCTATAAGATTGGGAATATGATTTATAGAAAAAAATTACTTCTGTCCATGAAATTTTTAATTTTTTTATAAACAAATATTAAACAAAAAACGAAAAGATCAAGAAACAATTGAAAAGAAACTAATTACAAACAAATATGTACAAAACACTAATTAAAATCAACAACAAAAACTAAATATTGTACTCCCCAGTAATGCCATCAAAATTGTCGTTAGTGCGTCGTAATGCTAAGTAAAATAAACTAGACCTATAACTATAATAGTGGTGAGCCTAGGTTGATCCCATAAAGAGTGTTCAATTAGCTTTTATTATGGAAATAATCGGTGTTAGGTTAGGGAATTTGGTTTGGTTTTAAATGAAAAAATAAAGTAAAACTAAACTAATGAAAAAAATTAAAGAAAACATTTGGAAATGATGAAAGTGTTGAATTCGTTAGGGGTTTAGTTTATTAGTTTAATCTCGGCCTACACCCAGTTGAACGTACTTCATTAATTTATTGTTCTCAAACCTCTCTTAACAATTATTGATCGTAGGTTAATGATAAACTCTATTAACTAGAGTTTTCCCTTAGGTTTTACTTAATTAAGACACACTCGTTAATTGAACCTAACTGTTGAATAACCTAGGATATAATTTCTAGATTTACTTGGGTAGCCGTATTATGAATTAGGAAAATCGATTAATCAAAGCAACAACTACATACGATCTGGTCATTTAACCTAAGTTAAGTTATCCCTAATGATTACGAACCATTAGTCACTAAAAATAAATCTCAAATATAACAATTACGGATTACATTAAAATTCAGTAATGAGTCCATACACAAACAATTAAATGATAATGAGAAATATGATCATTCATATATAAAACCCAAATCCATATGTAAAGGATAACCTAAAAAATTCTTAAAGATAGAAAGAACATTAAAAATAATAGAAGGACTACTTAATCGGGTTTGTCATCGTCGATGTCATCTCTAAACCGATGTCGAGAAGCCTAGCCCTCTATAGGTCTCTCATAGTTCAGAGCTTCCATTGCCCTCTTCATTCCCCTAAAATAAACTCTTTTCCCATCCAAAAACATCAAAACGTTCATAAACCTCGACCGTTACATGTTATGTCCATTTATATTAAAGATATAGGGTTAAATGGGACAATTGTCCCTCTTCTTATGCCCGTGAGTAACCAATCACGAGTTTGAGAGATGTGTCACACCTATGAGACACATTGCATGAGCGTGATATTTGAGAGATGTGTCATGCCTATGAGACACATTGCATGGGCGTGAGACATCACGTGATACATCTCTCAAATCTCATGCCCATGCACACTATGGTGTGACCTGTTCCTATGCCTTGTTCTTCACTGTTCTTATTCTTCATTTTCTTGTCTTTTTCTTACTTTTAATCTTCTTTTTTTTGCTCTATTAAAACAAGTGAGTGTGAATCTTTAGAAAATGACTCAAATATAGTACTTTAGACTTACTTTAGCTCATTCGCTTCCAAATTGCTCCTAAAATCATATATGAACAAAAGTGAGTGTCTTAAGCATTTTCGTATCATTAACTACTAAGTGTTATTGAATAAATATAAAATCAATTAAGCATATATCATTCACCTTATGATTTAGACATTAAAAGATTTTATAACTTGATGATGCCTGCCAAAAACACTAGAAAATAAAACATAACTCTACAAAACTAAATTTATAGTTGTGGTAAGAAAGGATCGTATCTATAGGTAATATAAAATTAATGGGATTAATCAATGGGTTTAGTCCGTTCAATCTTCACCTTTATATAAAAGTGAATAATCAATCATGATGATATTCGTATACTTCTCTTTTAAACTATTAACTGTAGATTAACAACAAGCTCTATTAATCCTAATTTTTCCATATGTTATAACCAATTAAAACAAGTTCTTAAACTAGATCTAGCTATTAGAAAATCCTAAAATAAGCTCTCTAGATTTATTATGAGTTACATTACAATTTAGGAAAATAAGTTAATGTGAGCAATAACCACACAGGCTGTGATTAATTAACTTAGCCTATATTATCCCTAATGATGCAGGGCCATTAGTTTATTGTATGAATCTAATTTACAACAATCAAAGATTGCAATCTTGATTTGGGTAATGAATCCATACATGAATAATCTAGCAAGCCCACCAAAATCATTCATACATAAAGTGACTAAGAATGATGCAACTAATTTTTGCTTGAACTGGGATCCTAGTGATTAAGTGTTGAATTTCATTCCTCTTGTATAAAGGGCTCATTTCATTCCATTTATAAAACCAGAACCAAGTTGACTCTCTATTTCCAATTTGTAGATTCATCCATGGATAAATCTAATCCCTCTAGCTAAGAAGTTGTTTGAAGCTCCAAGAGTTTTCTTTATTTTGCTTCAACTGTAATTATAACTACAATTTAATTTTAATAAAAGCAAATATCTTATACTAATTCCTTAAGTTTCTAAAACTTCATAATTAAGTCTAATAAATTCAAATTGATTTTTCTCTTTTATGTATAATCCATTAGGATTTTAATATGTTAGAAATGATTATAAATTATAGTTATAATTCATAATTAGAATTAGATAAATTAAAAGTCCTTTTAATTTGTCTCTAGTTTTTAATTAAAATTTATAATTGTAGATCAAGATTGACATTTAAACACATATCATGACCTTCTAAATATTAGTAATGTCAAAGTCAGTTAACTCATCCTATCTATGCATCATTATGATGTATAATTTAATCCTTTTGTTATCTAATGTTAAAATGAGATATAGAGTATGAAACTAAATTCTAGTCTTTTAAATCCAATATTACTAGTTCCTACTAATTTTTAATTGATTTATAATTTCTATTATAAAATCCCTTTTCTATTCTCAATTCAATCTAACTAGAGAATTCCTTAACTCACTATTAATCAAGAATAGTAGAACATTCTTAATTTTTTATTAACTTACTAAACTATCTATATATGGTTCATATTAAGTCTAAGTATTACTGACTAAGCTACTCTAAATAAAATAGGTCATAAATGCATCAAAATATAGTAGTTCTCATATAAGATACGTTGGTAATATCAAGTATAAGGGTTAATTATACAACCATTGCAATAAGGAAATTCGGATACATATAAGTAATAATCTATTTGGGATCTTTATAATTAGGAAATTTTAATAAACTTATTCTATAATAAGAACTTCCACATTTGTTCAAATATCTCTATACTTTGGTCTATAAGATCAACTACTTCCTTCATAAGGAATAAATAGTAATGTGTATTATTTTTTTATATTTCATTAATGTCTTGCTTCAATAGAACAATAACTAGGAATCATTTAAGGATAATACATAAATGTATTATAATTATGATCTCATCGTAATTTCATTTGCTATATATATACATACATACATACATACATATTTATCATATGAACTTGATCATATACATCTAAATATATATAAGGTAAAGAATATCTTTAAATAATTATGTCACTAGACTATAACTAATTGATTCAATACTTTTCCCCTTTTTCTAGATTTTGATTGAACATTCAACATAATCTAGAAACTTTAAACAAAAAAAAAAACCTAGATATCTAAACAAAACCTATAAAATAGATCCTCTTCTAAAAAATAGTCATACTTGAAGATCAAGGAGCCATCAAAAACTAGCCATTCAATTTTCTTCATTTCTTGGCATTGCAACACTATTCTTGAAATTGAATTCCTTTCTAAAGAACCTAGTAGTTCTATAGTAATTTATTAAAATGTTTATTTCATTTTTTGTTGTTGGTTTTTAGTTTATAAATATCATTTTATGATTTCTAATTACCTTCACCTTTTCTTTATTTTTTCAAGTTTTCCTTATGGTAGAAAAGGAAGTATAAGGGATTACTTTGACACAAGTTCAAAGAAATTCCTTAAGGAAAGGAAATAAGTTACATTCACTATCATATTTCGACTTTGGTAGCTTCATGTTTATGGTTTTCGTCTTATTATGATTATAGGGATTTCATTTACAATAGTTTTTGTATATGAACATTAGGTCGAGAATATATCTATTATCTTTTTTTTCTTTAAGACACTGTGATTCTTCAGTTGTGCTCTGTTGTACTTCCTTGTAATACCATCATGTAAGTTTTTAATTAAGGCATTTTAAAGTATCAATTCATGCTTGTATCACTAGATATAATGGTAGTTTAATTATTAATTTCATATGATTATATATTTTTGGGTTAACTTATTGTGTTCAACCATGTAAATTTTTTATTGTTCATAAGTTTTGGTCACATAATTTTGATAGTTTGGTGAGTAATTGTTGAAATTATTTTTCATAAGCTAGGATTTATAGTTGTTCATTAGATTCACACTTTTAAAGATTATATGATATTGTGCTTGGAATTAACATTCATTTTAGGTGCTTACAAGCTTTTTTTAGGCTTTGTTTTATCCTTGAGCTATAACTAAAATGCTTCTTCCTTACGCTCATAAACACATAATAGTTTATTAGCTACTGAATCCCATGTTTTATAGTCCATTTGCTTCATTCAAATAATCAAAAATTGGATTATTCATATATTTAAAGGAGGGTCAAGCATTTTAATTTTTCAATTCTTTCTTTCCAGAAGTTTAGTGCATCTAAGTTAAGCAAAGAAGAGCCTAACAAAATACTAATTCAAGTTCAGAGCAAGAAGGAGGTTGAATTTAGGCTTAGCCAACATTGAGAAATTTGTTCTGAATTGTGATAAACGAGTTGTATATATATTTTAGTTTAAAGTCAATAATTCGATTAATATTTTAATAAAAGCCAATTTAAAATCTAATCCTAGAAAAAACTAAAATTTATCATATGGACATGTTTTGCTTGTCATTACCTTTACGTATTTTCATATATGACTGATGGAGGTCTGTTGAGGAAAAGAGTAGAGAGAGGGGGAGCGAGTAAGGAATGGTCATTTTTAATAAATTAATTCTTAATAAAACTTGACTAAAAGAATAAAAGCAAAGTGAGAAACACGCTAGAGTTGTAAAAGACCCATTTCAAGTAAAATCAATTTAGGTCAAAATTAGTCTAGGCCAGTATGAAACTCAAAACCTTAAATTAATGAAAAATGATAAGTAATAGTGTAATAAAATCAAACATCATAGAAACAACCCAAGTAAAAACACATCATAGAAATAACCCAAATAAAGACCGATTAAGTCAATCATACCAATTCGATTAATAAGAGCATTTAGTCTAAGTTTATTTAACCTATTTAATCTAATGACCCTATTTAACTTTTAAAAAACTCAATATAACTACCTATTTAAGAAAATAGCCAAGTCTAGCTACCCTAGTCAATTAAAAGCCTAGTCTAGAAAGTCTCTATGAAAACAAATTTTTTTTCTTTAATTCAAGTCAACATTCCTTTCCATCCTTTTTTATAAAAAAAAGTCTATTCCTATTTATCACATTAGGAATTTGATTATCTTATTTGCTTCAACATCTTTTTCCAAACAAAAATTCATTTTCATTTAAATTAAACTCATATTTTCCAAATAAAATCCAGTTTCATTTAAATTAAAGTCATCTTTTAGAGTCAAAATTCAAGATTATTTACATTCCAAGCCCTATCTTTTACCACGCTAGACCTTTTTTTTTAATTTAAAGGCTTTAAGGTCAACTTCTACTCGTTTAATTCCATTTTTCCCTTTCAACCACAGTGTTTTGTTTCTAATTATTTTTTTAAATTGATAATCTAAATCATTTCACTTTGAATTCTCCAAATTTAAAAAATGCTTTCAAGATCTTGGTAACCATTGAGGCAAGTAAAATAGGATGATTAATACTTTTCTTAGTTTACAATCAATCCCAACGTCTTTCTTTTTCTATATGGGGCTAAATCATTTCCTTATGTTTTTCTCTATCTTCCATTCATAAGGTAGGTGGCAACTCTATAGCATTTATTCTTTCTTTAACCACCTTCTATTTAGGACATGTTTTGCACATCATTAAATCTAAAATGATCTATATAGAGATAATTAAATGATTTATATAAAATTTCTCACCCTATATTAGTTAGGAATATTAATTATTTTATGTTAGTGTTAATTTGAAAAATCTTTCTTCAAAGTAGAAGCAACACATTGAGAAAAATTTGTGTATGTCATTAAAAACATTTTGTGAAGAAAAGTAAATGCATTAATCAGAAAAGTGTCCATTTGGTGTGAAAAACTAGAGAGAAACAATCTGATAGTAAAAACTAAGATAAGGAGGCTAGAAAAAGAAACAAGTTAAGCCTCCCTTAAGATGTTTAACCTATAATCAACTTGCGTCAACTTAAAACCCTTAATTATTAACAACACAAAGGGAATCATATCTCATTAACATTCTAATTGTGAGAAAGTGTGGCACCCATATTATATTGAATGTTTTGAGTTAGGATCAGTTGCTTATCTAATGCAAAGTGTTTTGAATAAATGCTTGGGGTTTTTGTTGAACATTTTGAAAAAATCTCATGTTCCTTTCCTTCTAAAATGCATAAACACCACAACTGGTTACTAATTTAAAAATAATTTTTATCTTTGATGAGTAAATCTAACTTTCTCAACCTAACCTATTAATTAGAGCCAATTGTTTCCTATAAAGTTTAATAAACATAAACGTAGAGCTTAGTTCTAAAAAGTAGTAGAAAAACCACATGTAGATATCATATGATATGAGGTTTCTTTAACTAATTTGAAGAGTTTTTGCTCCGAACGTTTATGAGAAGTTAGAGCTATTAATGGGAAATTTTGGCAAGTAGTCATGAGTAAAGAGCAAATGAATGAAAATTCTTGAACCAACAAATGATAGATAAGAGTAAGTTAGAGAATGAGAAGTGTGGATAGATTAATATTTTGCTTTGGTGCTTTTAGTGCATAAGAGATTTCGAAATGGGAAGAATTAAGGTGAAAGTTAGAAGTAGAATGAAAGTCAAAAATGAAGTTGCAATTGTGTAGTAAGTTGATGAAGGAGATGTATTTATAGGTGTATGTTCTGTCATTGGTGTTCATGATTAATCATGGACTATATTTTCTTTATGGATGAAATTGATTTGAAATGGAGTTGAGAATGAGGAGTAAAAGAAGTAGAAAAGGTGATTTTAGTATGATTTGTGTTAAGGAAAGATTGCGAAACAAAATGGGTAGTTCATCTAGAAAATGTTCACGAGATGATGCTTCAGTCTTTTAGCCACAACTTTTTTCTCTAGTTATCCAAACAAGATGATTCTTGATTTGGATTAAACTAAAAACATATGGCTACATTTCTTATGTAGACATAGAATTTAAATTCTATCTTTAAGAATCTCAAAATTTGTCATGAAGCTGAGAATTGGGTGTAGTACATGGGATGAATGTAAATTCATGTTCTAAATTCAAGGGAAATTTTGGATCGATCTAGGCTATATTAGAGAAAGTTTTCTTCTCAAAATTTGTAGGTAATTCTTTTAGCTTTCCAATGGTATATAGTATGAAAATTTTGGATTTCTAAGCTGAAAGTTATGATCCTTATAATGGAAGATATATCTTCTGTCTTTTCGCTACTTCTATGTTTTGCTTCTTCTATGTTTTGCTTCTTTTGCTTTTTATTTCTTCTGTTTTTTGCTTCTTCTGTATTTTGCTTCTTTTGCCCTTTTGCTTCTTCTGTGATGACGTCATCTTCTTATGTGTTTCTTCTGTGATGACATCATCTTCTTCTATATTTTGCTTCTTCTGTATTTTGTTTCTTCTGTTTTATTGCTTCTTCTGTGATGATGTCATCTTTTTCTGTGTCTTGCTTCTTCTGTGATGACATCATCTTCTTCTGTGTTTTGCTTCTTCTGCCTTTTTGGTTCTTCTATGATGACGCCATCTTCTTCTATGTTTTGCTTCTATTATTTTTTTCACCTGACTTATGTTCTATTCCATTTTCTACTATCATAATGATAGAATATGTCTTCAAGATCTTCATAAAAGTTATAGATATTAAAGTCCTCTTTCAAACCATATAAAGAACACCTTAATCCGATATCTGTAAGAAAAGTTATAGCAATTTTCCCACTTCTTCTGTCTTTTTTCATTAGCCTGCTTTTCGTCTGTACCTATCTTCTTTTTCATTTTTTAACCTTTATAAAATAGAATCTGTCTTCATGAAAGTTATAGATCTTGAAGTCCTATTTCAAAACATATAAAGAAAACCTTAATCTGATATCTATAGGGAAAGTTATAACAATTTTCCTACTTCTTCTGTCTTTTTCCATTCGTCTGTTTTTTCATTTGGCTTCGTCTATACCTATCTTCTGTTCCATTTTTGACTCTTCATAAGATAGAATATGTCTTTTAGGTCTTCATGAAATTTGTATATCTTGAAGTCTTATTTAAAACCATATAAATAACATCTTAATATGATATCTGTAGGGAAAGTTATAGCAATTTTCCCACTTCTTCTGTCTTTTTTCATTAGTTTGTTTTTCATCTGTACCTATCTTCTGTTTCATTTTTGAAACTTCATAAGATAGAATCTGTCTTCTAAGTCTTCATGAAATTTTTAGATCTTGAGGTCTTGTTTCAAACCATATAAAGAAAATCTTAATCCAATATCTTTAGGGAAAGTTATTGCAATTTTCCCACTTCTTCTATCTTTTTCTATTCGTCTGCTTTTTCATTTGGCTTCGTCTGTACCTATCTTCTATTCCATTTTTGAATCTTCATAAGATATAATCTATCTTTTAGGTCTTCATGAAAGATATATATCTTGAAGTATTCTTTAAAACCATATAAATAACATTTTAATATGATATCTTTAGGGAAAGTTATAGCAATTTTTCCACTTCTTCTATCTTTTTTCATTAGTCTACTTTTCATCTGTACCTATCTTCTGTTCCATTTTTGACCCTTCAGAAGATAGAATCTATCTTCAAGGTCTTTATGAAAGTTGTATATCTTTAAGTCTTCTTTCGAACCATATAAATAAAACTATAATCCAATATCTTTAGGAAACATTATAGTAATTTTCCTACTTCTTTTGTCTTTTTTCATTATATTGCTTTTTCATTTGGCTTCATCTGTACCTATCTTCTATTCCATTTTTGACCCTTAGAAGATAGAATCTATCTTTGAGGTCTTCATAAAAGCAGTATATCTTGAAGTCTTCTTTAAAACCATGTAAAGAACATCTTAATCCGATATCTTTAGGGAAAGTTATAGCAATTTTCTCACTTCTTCTGTCTTTTTCCATTCTTCTGCTTTTTCATTTGACTTCATCAGTACCTATCTTCTATTCCATTTTTGACCCTCCAAAAGATAGAATTTGTCTTTGAATCTTCTTGAAAGTTGTATATCTTGAATTCCTCTTTCTAACCATCTAAAGAACACCTTAATCTGATATCTGTAGGGAAAGTTATAGTAATTTTCCCACTTCTTCTGTCTTTTTCCATTTGTCTGCTTTTTCCTTTGGTTTCGTCTAATCCTATTGTCTGGTCTATTTTGTCCCTTCAGATGATAAAATCTGACCTTAAGGTCTTCTTCAAAGTTGTATATCTGAAAGCCCTCTATGAAATCGTCTTAATATAATCTTAATCCAACATCGCTAGTGAAAGTTATGCCAGTTTTCCCAAGATAGGTTCAATATGATTGGGGGGCAAAAATCATATTTGATTCTTTTGGACATAATTTTGTTATCCGACCTCCAAATGAAGTGATTCTTGAACCACTAGTTTCTTAACACATTTTTGGCCCCTCCATAGAATTTGATATCATTTGGTTTTGATTTGAAAAAGATAGAATGAATCAAAGTAAGGGTATCGATTGGAAGAGTAAGAATTGGATATTTTACTAAACATGCTTCAGTATTTTGATGATTTCGGGATCGGTAGAGCTCTGAATAAGATAATTCTAGTTTCAAGATAAACTAGAGACATGGAGATACAAATGGTATGAAGAAGTTGAAATCTAATTCAGTCTCTAGGACTTTCAATTTCTAGATAGAATTTGCATATAGTGTACTATTTCAGTTTAACAATAGTCTGAAATGTTTGAGCCCTAACTTTCATATTTCTGAACTGAATGGAATGATTTTCTTGTCATTGGAAACTTAAGAAAAGGGAGAACACTTTTCTAGAAGAAATAGTTATGTTAGAATATTCAAGGGTGCTTTTGACAGGACACTTAAGTATAAAAGACATAAGGCATAAATGGAAGGACAAATGGGACATTTCTCAATCATTAAGGGCATAATTGGAAGAAGAAGTGTTGTCTTGCATTTTAAGAAGAGAGGAGA
>JAOSBK010000300.1:0-13865 GCA_027568895.1 Erythroxylum shatona
CATAAACATAGCATATACATTTAACCATCAAAGCATAACACTCAATTATGCATCATTCATAACAAATCGAATATGCAATGCACAAATAAATGGCTCAAGGGGTCCCATGGGTACGAAATGGAGAAACTGAAGTTTTCACCATGAACAAAATGAGTCCATTTTCAGAGCTCATATACCACAAGCGGGCAGCCAGGAGAAGGCTCTTGTCTACGTGCACGTGACAAACGAAATGGTTCCTCTCTTTCCCAAACCAAAGCACATATTCATTTTATCATATGCTCATACTTTCATGTTTTTTCCTTCGTTTCATTTAATTCAAAATGTTTTAACCTTTTTCAAGGCATGATATAATCACAAAACAACATGCATTTCCAATCAAGTCACAACAATTCAATTTCAAGCAAATCCATATATACTCATGCTTTCATATTCGTTTCACTTATACAAAATGCCATGACATTTTTCAAGGCATAACATAAAATTTTTCAATGCATTACCTTCTTTATTTCGAAATTCATCAACAAAATCCATATACCAAACATATCAAATAGCAATCTTGCAACATTTATAAAATAATTAAAAACATTTAATTCTCTTGCTTTTAAAAACATAGTCATGGCTTATTACTTAATTATAAACATGTACCCACCTCGAATTTCCTTGCTTAATACTTGCTCAAAAAGACCTCACCCCTTGCTCCTCTTGCCTTCCTTGCTATCCTTTAACAAAAATCAACAATTCCAATCAATAGGAAATTCCAATTGGAGAACCCACAAGAACATATTCATAAAATTGATCCTAAAATACTTAAACCCATACATTTCTTAAGCTACATGAATCAAAACCCTTTCAAAAATCCAAAGATTAAAATCCAACTTACCTTGAATCTTCATCCAATGAAGAGTTTTTTAGCTCTAATGGAAGCTCTCATCATCTTCTACCTTTTTCCCTTCTTTAATAACTTCAAAATCACTCTTTAAGACCAAGAAAAATCAAAACCTAGCTTTTTCTTCTTTCTTTCCTCTCCTCTCCACCAAACTCTCTTCTTTCTCTCTTCTCTTTGTTTCTTTTCTCCTAATTTCGTTTTTTTTGCTTCTTCCTTAAAAAGCAAGCCATCACTTCTTATTTCAATTTTGCCATTAATGAATGAGAAATGTCCAATTTGTCCTTCCTTATAAGCTTAGGTTCTTTCATCCTTAAGTGATCTTCCAAAAATACCCTTCATGCAATCTTACTACCTTAACACTTTAATTCAATTTACCATAGTCACATAGTCTTGCTAACATTAACTTAATAATAACTCCCAAAAATTAAATCCATCAAAACCTCAAAATTTATTTAAATCATGCTTAACTAGAGAAAAAAATTTGGGGCCCAACAATACATGTCAGCTGTAAGCTGCTGTTCACAGAAGTTATGGATTAAGTATCAGTTAGAGGATTATTCTATACAAGAAGATCAAATTCTAATCTTCTGTGACAACACAAGTGCTATCAATCTATCAAAGAATCTAATAGAACACTCAAGAGCAAAGCATATTGAAGTTAGACATCATTTTATACGAGACTATGTAAAAAGAGGAATCATCAGTCTACAATTTGTTGAGATGAATTAACAATAGGCGGATATCTTCACTAAACCCTTAAATATAGATTCAAATAAATCTGATGAAACTTGAATATGGTAATGTTGAATAACCATTCGTCTGATATGTCATAACCTAGATGATTCATATAAGAAGAAGATAAAAAGTCGTAAGTTTTTAAGTAAATAGTAACGATAAGTTACGAATGGTAACTTTTCAAGAGTATGTATAAGAAGGAAATCTTCTTAAGATTCTAAAATAAATTATACTTTAGAATTGTCTTAAAAAACTTTGAAACTGACTTGTTTAGTGCTCTCAATAAAGACGATTCAATACTCTGTTCTAAACTTCAAGTTCTTCTCATTTCATATTTTATTTAGATATTAACCTTGCTACGTTAAGTGAAATATATTTGTGTGTTTAGTGTTTATTTGTTACATATCAAAAATGGAGAAATCTCTTATCTATGGGAGACATGTTGATTTCACTTCCTTGAAGAAAAATTAGATGGACATCGAACCAAAAATTGAAGCAATTGGCTGGAAAATTTTCTTCAACATTCGTGAAATGGTCTATTTGAATGAGATATACAAGTTCTGGAAGAATGCAAAGGTGGTGGACAACACCTTAATATCAATGGTAGATGGGTTGCCGGTTATAGTCACACAAGATTCTATTAAAAAGGCTATTGGGTGTCCAAGTATTGGACAAAGCTGTTTAACAATACAAAATGGATCACTCAAGGTCGTGTAGATAAAGCTCACATCAATCGACAACAATATGGAAGTAGTGATCCAGGAGTTAAGAAGGCTTTAACCCTTATTTTGAAGGTTGGGGTTCTATATTCACTGCTTATCCATAGTGTTCTACCAAGAGTAGGCTCAAAGGACACTGTGACAATGAATGTTGAACATTGTTTGTTTCATCTACTTAATCACCAACCCATTAATCTTTTGTTCTTGATTTTGAAGTACATGATAAAGTCTAAGGGAGATTATTATAGCTCTTTACCTTACGGTATGTTGTTAACAAGATTCTTTAGAGAATCTGGAATCCTACTTGATAGAGGTAACATGGTAAAGATGGATGTGAAGAGTGTTATTAAAGCCTCTACCATTCTCAGAATGGGAATAAAGTTTGAAGCTGAAGTGGATATAGGTCTTACACTAAGAGCAAAGTCTAAGGGGAAGCTAATCGTAAGACAAAGTAGGAGTGAACATGTTCCGTCTAAAAGACAAACAAAACCTCAATCAACAGTAATAACATCCATAGAAGAAAAGGTTGAACAATCGTCTGATGTGCCAATACAAACTAAGACGATTCTACAGAGGGAGGAAAGCAAGTTCAACGATCAACACAACTTTGAAGAGGAAAGCTAAGATGCTCCAATAAAAAAAAGCCCAAACAGTCAAGAAGATCACCGAGATTATTGACCTTACGACAACAAGAACAGAAGAAGCAGAAAGTTCTGATTCTTGGTAGAGATTATGAGAAGCAAGAGCAATGACAGTAGCCTACCAGATCAATTGTCTCTATTGTGCAAAGCCAACTAGAAAAATCATCAGGAGAGATAAAGATAAAAAGGAAGTTAGTATTTGAGAGGAAGAATCCTCGACAACAACTCTCTTCCAAACCAGCAGAAGAACAAAACAAGATAAAGCTTAGTCAAAAAAAGGTTTCTTCATCTGATGTTCAACAGAAGGCACAGATAGTTAAACACCAACTAATACCTTACAATCCTTATCAACCAATCAACAAAAAGGATTTGAAAATAAAAATTATAGAAGAATCAGTACCTGTTCGAAATAGAAGTTCAATTATTGTTAGAGAACCTTCTAAGAAGACAATCAAGGTATAAGTCAAGCCTATACGAATAAACGATCAGAAAATGCATCTTCTTAGTCATGAAGAATGAAGACTATATGGTATTTTGCGAGATGAAAAGTTAGAACCATATCCAATGAAGATTTCAAAGGATCGTTATACTATCTATCCAGTTACAAGCAGAACAACAATAAAGATTGTTCCAGATTATAACTAAGATGTTCAACCCATGTAATAAATAAAGGAAAAGGGAAGAAGAAGATGTTTCCTAAAGGGTATGAAGATGATCTTATAGAAGAACAGATTTAAGTGGCTGTGACGAAAATAGATAATGCATATAATGTAGCTCAATCTGTAGGTGTCTATGTATCACATCACATATCAAGGGCATTAGGGGGTCAATTTGGAGTATCTACCAATGATGAAAGTTTCAAGATAGTTGGCACTGTGACAGAAGGAAGGTATAGAAGTATCACGGTTGAAGGTATCAATTCAACTTAGAGACCTTTGTGTATTTAATCATGCATTTCAGACCCTTATGTTTCATACCCTTAGTCAAAAATATGTTACACCTTCTTGTGTAACATCCTAAACCCATATTAAGAGTTAGAACCCAAATTTCAATATTGGAGAGAATAGCAATGTGAGAGTTAGAAAAATTTGCATTTCATGCCCAGCAACATGTCAGCATACATGCATGTGAATTTGAATCTTTACACATACAAAAATAAGTGTACATGCAATCATTGACAACTTCCAAGTATGACTGTTTTTAAATGTGATTTTATTGAAAATGAGAAGTAGAGGGAGTTGAAAGAGTGATCTTGGTATGAGTTGTGTTTTGGAAAGATTTGGAAACAAAAATGGAGGTTGATCTAGAAAATGTTTATTGAGTGTGCTTCGATCTATTAGCCATAATTTTTTCTCTAGTTATCCAAATAAGATGTTTCTTAATTTGGATTAAACTAGAAACATATGGATACATTTCTTATGAAGACATCGAATTTAAATTCTATCTTTAAGAATCTCAAAATTTGCAATGAAGTTGCAAAATGGGTGCAGTACATTGGTTGATGAATGTGAAATTTGTGTTCTAAATTCGAGGGCAATTCTGGATTTGTTATAGGCTAAATTAGAGATGGGTGTCTTCTAAAAGGTTGTAGATCTTTCTTTTATCCTTCCAACAATATATACTATGGAATTTTTGGAGTTCTAGGTTGAAAGTTATGGTCTGTATAAAGGAAGAAGCATCTTCTGTCTTTTCACTTCTTTTGTGTTTCGCTAACGTCTCATTTGTAATGACGTGTCATCTATGATGACATGTCATATGTCTTTTGCTGACATGTCATATGTGTTTTGTTGACATGTCATCTATGATTTGTTGATGTATCATCTGTGTTTTACTGACATGTCATCTGTGTTTTGCTAACATGTCATCTGTGTTTTGCTGATGTGTTATATGCATTTTGCTGATGTGTCATCTCTGTTTTGTTGGTGTGTCATCTGTGTTTTGCTGATTTGTCATCTGTGTTTTGCTGACCTATCATCTGTGTTTTGCTGACGTGTCTTCTGTCTTTTGCTATCATCTGTCTTCTTCTTCTTCGATACCTATCTTTCGTCTCTATTTGTGACCCTTTAGAAGATAGAATTTGTCTTAAAAGTCTTCATAAAAGTTGTATATCTTGAAGTCCTCTTTTGAACCATATAAATAACGCCTCAATCTGACATCTATAGAGAGCGTTATGCCATTTGTCCCGAGATAGGTTCAATATGATTGAGAACAAAACTATATTGAATTCTTTTATCCATAACTTCTTCTCTAGACACTCACATGACTTGATTCTTAAGCCATTTGAGAGAAAAGAAGAGAGTTGAGCTAGGGCTTAATTCTTCTTAGTCTTCAAGAAAGATTTTAAAGTTGTTCAAGAAGAGAAAAAGGAAGAGGAAGAGGAAGAAAAGACATTCCATTTGAGCTAAAGATCTCTTCATGTGGTGAATAATCAAGGTCAAGTGTCCGCATTCAGGCGTTCCCAGAATTTGGAAACAAATGCTAATCTGGAGTGTATTATGAGTAGACCGAGATGGACTCCCTTTATTGTTTGTAATTTGAACTTTTGTATTATATGACTATTGAATGATTATGTAGATGTGATTGCTTATGTTAATTTCTAGACAGAAGGTCTGATAATTGTGATGTTTGATTTGGATATTGAAGTGCTACTTGAATGTAAATTGGATAAACTATGTGTACTTAATGTGATTGTTAAATGCGTTTTGAATGTGCATTTGCATAAGAATGATAGTGTGTCATTCAACTAAATGTTGAATGTCGGACTACAGTCCGATGATATGTGAATATGATTGAATGGGATTTTGTAAATGTGAGTGATACATTCCATTTCATGAATGCATGAAACATAATGGAGTTGTTACCTAAGTAGCCATTGATCAGAGCTTAAAGCTCAACGAGTGAAAAAGAGCCTTGAGCTCAAAAGTGATTCAAAGCTCCTTAACATTTAGGTTTGTATGAAACTCCTTTCAATTATAGTACATTTACTAATTAAAAATGATTTTTTTCAACCTCAATTGCATAAAATCAAAATAATAATCTGGTCATATTAATTCAAGATAAAAAAATTATAATTAAATCTCAATGAAACTAAATAACGGATTAAGTTAAAATAAAATCACTATAAGGTCTATCCTAAGGTTCATCTAATTTATTTACTAATAAAATTTTAGTTCATAATCATAGAAGATATAACATCAAAACCAATAGAAAACCAAAAAACTAAAAGATACATGATGAAATCCCTTTTGATCTTCATGAAATCTACTTCAAATGTTCTTCCTTCCTTGCTTTTCGTTCTCTCTATCATTTTAGGCTATTGATTTGAGTCTCCCTAAGCCTAACTTAAGCCTCCCTAAAAACCTCCTACTAACACCCCTCTATTTTCTCTCCATTTTTCCCTTTCTGTAGCTCAAAATTAGGATTTTTAGACTAGACATAGTCATCTCCGTGACCATATGTATAAACTTATCCCTCAATCTTGCTTTATTTCTTCAAAAATTCGATGTAAACATAGTCTAAGAGAGTTATACGGTCATTTCCACATGACCGTGTCCCTTAAGGACAACATCAATCTTTCACTTTTCTACCTCAATTTTGTCTTATTTATGCTATTTTTTATCTATAAAGGCAATTAACCCCAAAAAACATAATATGAACAAATTAAGTACCAAAAATAGTAATAAAATATCAAATAAATAAATAGATTGACTCAATATGGGATGACAAATATAGTATATATGGCATTTGTCAATTTCTCTTATTATAATACCAAGTACCTAATAGCAACAAAAACACACCATATAGTGACTAGGATATAAGTAGGCAATTTGAAACCAATTATCTTTCTTATTTCCACCATATGTGAAAAGCCTAGTGATCAGGGATGATCTGTTGGGTTTAGTGGAAGCTGGGCTTCGATAGTTAATGGACTCTTAGTTTAATTAAGGGCACAAAGTCTTGAATAATGTTTTCTTTCAGAAAGCACAACAATGAACAGCAACGAAATGGGAGGTTCTTCACCTTCAAATCTGCAACAGCTTTATATCAAGTGAACTAGTCAAACGGCACCAACGACAAGCGAGATTTGGTTGTCTATAAATAAGTCTGTCTTTGTTTTGGTAGAAAAAAAGGAGAAAAGAAGAAACTATTTTTCATATTCCTGTTTCTCTGTAATTTCGTTCTATTGCAGCAATAAAAATCAATTTATGTGCTTCATATTTCTTGCATCTGGGGTTGATCTGGAATATTTGGTTTCCCTTTTGGCTTTTGAGTACAAGATTTTGGAAAGTTAGAATCGCAAGTAGATCACCTAGTTACCATAGTCAAGTAGTTAAAAGTCCAAAACGTAAAAAGGCACTGCAACAAGAATTTAATCTCATACTTGCCAATAACATGTTGAGCTATGTCCGTCCATCATTAAGGTAAAATTTAATTGGTAGTATATGAGTTTTTCGAATTAAGCTAGATAGGAATGGTATTGTTGATCATTATAAGCCACATTTAGTTGTCAAAAGAACTCATTAATAATCCAAGATCAATTACAAAAAAAAAACCTTCAGTCTTCTGATAAAGTTAGTAATGATTCGATTAATTCTTCCTTTAGCTATTTCGGACAATTAGGAGGTTAGTCAATATATTATTTATTAGTCAATATCCTATTTACATTATATTTACAGGTTAAACTAGTCCATTTATAGCCTCAAGAAAGATTTGAGGCAATGATATAAATGTCTCACCATAGAATTATGATCTCTTAGTTTTCAAGGCTCTAAAACTGAAGTCCCTTCTATTTACATAAAGATGCCCATATAATTGTCATTTCCCTTACTTATGTGTATGAAATTTTGGTTAAAGAAAATAATAAGCCATTCATTAATCTTATTATTCACAAGTTGTAAAATAAGTTTCCGCTCAAAATATTTGGACGTCATAGTTATTTCCTTAGTGTGGAGACTTCTTGGTTAAGTACAAGTTTGTTTGTCTCTCAAGCTAAATATATTTATGAATTGTTACAAAAAGCAAATATAATTGATCCCAAAGATGTTTCGAAACTTGTTTATCTAAAAGAATCTTTAATTCCATCACACACTAATTGGTAATTTTTAACAAACTTGTTCAATATGAGAGAGGACAATAAAGCTAACTCTGAAGTTTGTTAAGTTTGTTAATGATAAAACTGATCCTCAAATTTGTTAAATTTTTTATGGTGAAAAGCTAATCCTCAAGTTTTTATGATGTTAGCTTATTATATTTTCAATCCGTATCTTGTACAACTTAAAATTGGTTTGTTGTAAAGTTATCTCTATATACGTGGTTAATGTTAATAAAAAGCTAAGCCAAAACTATCATGGTTTTCTTAACTATGAGTTATTTTTACCTTATCTTACTCAAACTTTATAATAATGCCAATAAAATAAAAGGGCTTGTATAATGAATTGCCAACAATAATCAATAAGAGTAACACTTAGTCAGTCACTTGTCTATAATAATATATGCTAGAATACAACTTAAAAGATACAGGACTTCTAATCTCTTACATATTCATAGTTTGTTCACTACAAGAAAACTGTAGATTAGAGACGAAAATTACCGACAAAATACAAACATATTCCGTTAGCAGTTTATATTATCGATGAAATCAACCAATGAACAATGGTATCATTAAAATGACTGTAGGCAAATTTAATGATGGAAATATTATGTATCCATCAGTAAGTATACCAACGGATAGACATAACTGTCAGTAAATTTATCGACAAAGCATTGATAAAATTACCTACTAACTAAAGAATTCTGTCCAAATTTTTCCTGACAGTGGTGGTTATTCCATTGGTAAACCATAGTTTAAAAAATCCTTATATTACCGATGGAACGTAGAATAACTGTTGGTAAATATCAAATAATTTACTGACAATTCGTGGTATTCTATCGGTAAATGTACTACATTGTACCGACGAACTTTGTTTTCAGTCAGGAAAGGATATTAAGAAATTTTTTTTAAAATATCCTGGAATTAAATTTTATTTAATGATCTTATTATTAATGTGTGATTTCAATAGTCATAAATTATCTGTGCATAATAGTTTAATTTGTTTACATATTTAATTTGTTTAAACAGAAAGTTGATTGATGATATAAAGTTAAAATTATCTTAATTGATAATAAAAATATTATAGTGTACATAATAATTCTTTGTGAAGAGAATCAAATGACTACAACAATCCTAATGTCCTGGTAACGGGTGCTCTGAGGTGCTACCCCTTGCCTTCAACTCATCCACCTCATATCTCAGCTGAGCTATGTATTCCATCAATGTGTTTATTATGGTCTAAAGCCGATTGACTTGATTGGTTTAGGAACGTCTAGTAGATGTTGTTGTACTAGACATGGAGGATTGCAAATAACATGTATTTACAAATGAACCTAGCGTGAAGATCCTTCCACGATGATACCTACCACGCACTACATCAAGATACGTCTCACTCTCATCAACAGCTTCTTCGTGCTAAGACTATCACTGAATGCTTTCTTATATTTGATCCTATTAGGAGGCAATGTTTATATTAGTAAGTGATAATTATTAAGAATTAATATAAAACCATAAATTTCACATACATTAAGTTCTCTACATCTACTATTGACAAACGTCACACCGTCATACTTCTTAGTGTGAGTGTGCAAAAACAGCTTACTAGGTATAGACCTAATGCCCATAGACTTTTCCTGCAAAAAAATTAAATGTTATATGTGAACTAAAATTTATAAAAATTTTGATAGAGTTTGCTCTATTTGAGGCTATTTACCCCCTATGGAACAAATAAAATAACTCAACATAGCCATATATGGCACCAAATATTTATATCATGATCATTATCCATAATACACATAATTTCATTCCAACATTCACACATCAATTTAAATTGAAATACAACAAAGTATAACAACTAGAATATAAGTGTAAAGTTTAGATACTTACAAGTCTCTCTACATGCTTGTGATGGGTAGTTGATCCTCCCGTATGTACAGGAAGACTCTCTCCCCCTTGTCCTCCACATCTGTTGGTCGAGTTATGCTCTAACCTGGACATTGTCTCGGGTGATATCCAATACTCCTACCAATGACTCCATATTTTCTCAGATATATCAAGCAGTCGTACACCAACCTTGTGTATCACATCAATAAAATCATGATAACGTATATGAGCTCGCCTCTCCCATGCTTTATATATGGCCACGTCAAAATCAAAATCCCAGAAAAATGCTTTCTGAAATAAATATGAAAAAAATCAATAACTTATAATATAATAATATTTATCTTATTAATGTATACAAATCAATTAAAAAAGAATAAAAATTTGTTATTGTACTTTAAACTCCTGAGAGTAAAATGTCTTTATAACCTGAGAGATATTTTTCCATACATAACCCTCAGGATCAGTCCGCTCCTTAAATTTAGATGTCATATTTCTGGAACACGGTCCAGACGGAATCAACCTGATATAAGAACAAATAATTTTATACCATTTGTAAAAAATTAAACCTATAACTTAATTATAAATATTTAGTGTTTCATGTAATTTAACTTACACATTATTGACAATTTTTATTTACATTCTTTCATCAGGTCCCTCAGCTCTAGGCTGGTGGTCATCTCCTCCATCCAATATAGGGGTAGTGGATGATGTAGGAGTGGTGGATGGTGTAGCAGGAAATAATACATCCACTTCTAGGGTACTAATTTCATAGAATTCTTTCTAAGCTTGAACCTAGGTTGACCACAAAATTTGCACTGTTGTAATTCCACATCATCTCCCTAATACAACATATATCCCAATTTTGCAATAATTATTCTTTTTAACTGGCAAACCAAGACTCCTAATAAGTTTCTTGATATTGTAAAAACTATCAACCATTGTATGATCATGAGACAATGATTCATTATATCATTCAAGAATTTTATTAAAACTACGATCTGAAATATGCCCTTCGGACTTTATGTTCAATATTCGAGCAATTGAAGACAATTAGGTCATTGTCTCACAATTTGGCCATAATTCTTAGTCAGCTAACTATAGTAAGTCCAAAAATTGTTTTGCATGTAGGTTTGGTTCTTTTTTTAGATTTTCCATATTTTCCTCAAAGGTATAACCAGCTACATCATAAACCATTTACATGTAAGGATTTTCATTTCCCTCCACATAATTTTTTCTAAATCCAATCCTCCTTTCAAACTCATTTAAGTTTCCCATGTCGTGTCCACTCAAAATAATTAAGGACAAACCCTTTTCTCTGCATATACGCATGAATTTCATCAATAGGAAGGAAACGAATGTGTTTGCACTTTTTACATGGACATCTGATATTTGGGCCATCCATATATGCAGGTTGAGAACATGCATAATGAATAAAAGCTTCAACTCCCACAACAAATTTAGGATTAATGAAACCATCAGTCTATACATCCAAGACCTATCAACATTACTCAATTCTGCAAACCTGTTAATTTCAAACAATAATTTCATAGTTAGTATACTTTATGTTCGCTAATGTTTACAGAACATCTAAACTTGACATAACATCCCTTAAATATGAACCAATTGAATTAATCACAAAAGTTTTCACCTATGAATTAAGAAAACAAGTTCTTGTTGCCATTCTTACACTCATGGTACTTTTTAATGATAAGCCTCATGGGAGCTACATCATGAGTTATGGTTAAGGTTTACGACTTAAGATCAAACTTATTCATTAACTAAACATCTATTTTTTGGTTTGTAATCATATATGTCAGAAGAGAATTCAAATATGCACTTAAGGACGTGAGAGGAAAAAGTTTTGGTGAGCTGGATTTGGTATGGGAACATAAAATTAATAACTTAAATTTATACAGTTAGAATATTTAATTGAATGGTTTAGATATTGTTATTGAAATTTAAAATTCATGTTAGAAGTTTGATATTTAACCTAAATTAATTATGTTCTAGTAACAAATATAATAAATAAACATAAAAATATGAATACTTTCATTGATACATTATTGTAACATATACAAATTATGTAATAAGTTTAGAAGTAAATTACTATTATATTAAAAAATATGCTTGTAAAGATTTGCACATGAAAAGTAAAGAGAACCTAATCATTTCAGAGAGCATCATTGAAATAACCCATTGACATAATTCAGATATTTGGAACTATATGTCAATGATAAACTGAAGTTTATACCGCAAACAAGTTTTGGTTGGTGTGGGCCATTAATATTAATAATGCATGAAGTGTCAAATAGGAGGTTCAAACCACAAAAAATACCCAAATTAAACCAAATACACAAAAACCTAGTAAATAACAAAAATCACTTACCTTAACCGACATGCAGAAGAAGTCACTAAAGCATCTGAAGGAAGAAGATGAAGGAGCTACAATGAGTTGACGACCAAAGAAGATAACCAAAACAAAGGAAAATAGATAGTGAATAAGATCTTAGCTAGGAACCTTAAGTAATTGAAAGAGATCTTAAATTACTACCACGTTTGACTCAAGATTTATGAGTGAAGCCACATAAAACATACCACAAAATATTGCATGCCATTCACATTTACTATTTACCAACAACATTAATTAAGGGTAATTCAGCTTTTAACGAAGGTATTCAAATTTAAATAATGCTTATATAAACTTTAGGTAGTCAAATTTTCCTATATGTTATCTTGCTTCCCTTACCCTCCCCTTTAAGGGGCTTGACCATTGTACACTATTCCTTAATCTGATATAAGCTTAAAGCTTAGTTAATATAATTCTCCCAATCTCAAAAACATAATGCAACCAATCAATATTCAACAATTTGAATATTGAAATTACATAAAACACTATTGTATGAAAATGAATGGAAATGTTAACTAAGATGGGAAAAGCAAAGTTCAAAGAATTGTCACATAAAAAGGTTGACATACAAATAAATAATCAAATAGTTATGACAATGGTTAGTATAACTGTTTTACATTGTCTTTTTTATAAACATCAATACACTTTTTTTCTTTGCATGCATACCTAACAACCACATTAAATCACAAAACCAAATCCAAAAAAGTGGGGTTATCAAACTAAAGAGTTCTTAAATACAAAATCAAAAAAGAAAAGAAAAAACACAAAAATAACCATAACTGAATAAATACCTTATTCTGAACCTTGAAGGATCTCTCTATGTTAATGCTAATGGTTTTTTCAATTACCATGATGTTATTAGATCTCTTACCATATCATTATTCAACTTCCCAGTTTATAAACCTAGTAACTTCCTATTTAAAGGAGGTGGTGTTATAAAAGAAGCGACATGACTCAATTTTCTCTTAGCCACCGTTTTTAACCGTAGAGCCATACTTCATCATAAAAGAAATAATGTTAATAATAGTTCACTATAATTCACAATATTCATATCAATGTTCACCAATCCACTACTTCCATAAGACCTAATTACATTCATAGAACCCACAATACCAATGTTAACAGCCATTATCAGTACAAGATTCTTAGGCTACATGTTATACATCCATATTAATAATTCACCACCAAACTCGTTAGTCATCCTCCATCAAATCAAATACTCTTTTAATGCAAAATCAAGAATAACCAAAGTGATGTTCTCTTCAATCTCCTTGAAAATAAAAATACTACCAACAAATGAGTTCCTACAATCAAACAATAATCAATAAAATCATTAGCTAGTCAAATTGGAAATATATCCTATACATAAAGAAATTGAAGTGTGTTATCAAACAAGCATATGATTGGGTCACTTTGATTTTGTTGGTCAAGTGGTATAGGAGCACATATATTTGTGAGAGTAAAATATGATATGCTACTGATAAAGGATACATTCATCATAAAC
>JAOSBK010000424.1:0-13857 GCA_027568895.1 Erythroxylum shatona
CCTAATAGCTTCTAATCTAGCTACAGGAGCATAGGTTTCATTATAGTCTATTCCTTCTTGTTGATTATAGCCTTGAGCTACTAATCTATCTATGTTACGGTTTACTTGACCAGATTCGTCTAGTTTATCTTTGAATACCCATCTAGTTCCTATGACAGACTTATTTGATGGTCTAGGAACTAAGGACCAAACTTTGTTTCTTATAAATTGATTTAACTCCTCTTACATGGCTAAAATCCAAGCTTCATCAATTTTCTTAGGTTCTAACTCAAAAAAAAGGTACATTTGCCTCTCTTTTGAATTTGGACCTAGTTCTCACACCTTCTGAAATTTCACCTATAATCATATTTTCTGGATGAGAAGATTTATATTTACAGTCTTTCCTATAACTAAAGTTTTCATGAATAACTTCTATCTTATCAGGGGGATCAACTAGAGGTGACAAATCTAGTTTATCAATTAAAGGATCAGATAGAGTTTCATCATTAGAATCATCTCTTCTATCTGGATGAGAATCATCATCAAATATAACATGCACAGATTCTTCAACAGATTTAGAAACAAGATTATAAACTCTATAAACTTTAGAAGACATCGAATATCTTAGAAAAATTCCTGAATTGATCTTGGAATAAAATTTATCCAAATTTTCTTTTGTATTCAATATAGTACATTTGCAACCGAAAGGACAAAAGTAAGAAATATTTGGTTTTCATTCTTTCCATAACTCATATGGAATTTTATTCAATATAGGTTGCAGAAATACTCTATTTTGAATATAACAAGCTGTATTCACAGCTTCAGCCCAAAAATACTTAGGAAGATTAATTTCACATAGCATAGTCTTTGTTATTTCTTGAATCATCCTGTTCTTTCTTTCTATAACCCCATTTTGTTGTGGAGTTCTAGGAGCAGAGAAATTATGAAAATTCCATTCTCTTCACAAAACATTCTGATTTTCCATTTTCAAATTCTCCACTATGATCACTCCAATTTTGTCGATTCCAATTATTTTTCCTTGCTGGTTATCTCCAAAAGTTATTGTTCCTCCTTTCTTATCTTGGAGGTCAAGGAACATAGGCCTTCTTCCCGTCATGTGCACGAGCATCCACTATCCAAGTACCATTGGTGCTGGCTGTTTTTTCCAATAAGAGAGATCTGCAGTATATATTACATCTTTCTTAGGTACCCATATTTTCTTGGGTCCTTTGGGATTAGACTTACAATAATTCCTCAAATAATAAGAGTATTGCTTCTTATTCTTTCTGCTAGAAACACAATTCTTATTATAACGAACATTACTATCAGTAAATCCTAAACCACTCTTATCTTTTGGATGTCTATATTTTCCAATCATCTCATTCATCCTTTTAGTACTATCAATGTTGATAAATCTACTAAAAGACTATTAATTCATTGCTTTAGTTGATTAATTTCTTCAGATCTATCTACAGTTACTTTCTTTCTCATATCATCTACTTGTATTTTAAGATGGATGTTTTCTTTCTCTAACAATTCCGTGTTATTCAAGCTTTCAACAAATTTCTTTTTCAGAATTCTATATTTCTTTAGTATAGCAAGTGAATCTTCTAAAAATTCTAAATATGCTTCTTGAAGATCATTAAGATTAGAAGTCACCTCATCGTCGCATTCTTCCTCAGCTACCAAGCATATATTTGCTTATTCTGATGCTACTGAGTGGGAATCAGATTCAGATGAATCCAAATCTTCCCACGTTGCCATCATGCTTTTTTATTTTCTTTACTTTTCTTCTACTTTCTTTTGAGCAATGGACACTCAGACTTGTAATGTCCTAGTTTCTTGCATTCGTAATAGATGATAGACGTTTTCTCATTCTTGATTTCTTCTTTGCTATTTGTCTTAAAAGAAAAATCTTTGTGTCCTTTAGTTTTCTTTTTCCACATCCTTCTAATCTTTCTTGAAATGAAGGATAATTCATCATCTTCTTCACTTGAATCTTGATCAGACTAACTGGTATCATTATCCTTGATTTCTTCCATCTTTAATGATTTTGAAGATGTGCTTCTATTTTTTTGTTTCTTTTGATTGTTCTGACCAGCCTTTAATGTGATAGACTTATCTCTTCTAGGTTTATCTTCTGCATCAGGCTCTACTTCATGTATCTTCAGTGAACCATGCAATTCATCTAACTTCAGCTTGTTTAAGTCCTTGGCTTCTTGTATTGCTGTAACCTTGGGTCTCCATCTTTTACGTAGGCTTTTGAGAATCTTCCTGACATGATCTTAATTATCGTAGATTCTCCCAAGAGCTTTAAGTTCGTTAACGATTGTTTGAAATAGTCCAAACATCTGATCAATAGATTCCTTATCTTTCATTTTGAACAACTCATACTGATGAACAAGAATACTGATCTTGGACTCTTTCACTTGATTTGTGCCTTCGTGTGCAATGGCTAATGTGTCCCACATCTCCTTTGTAGGTATGCATCTATGAACCTTATCATATTCACTTCTGCTTAAGGCATAACTTAGAAAGAACTTGACCTTAGAGTTTAACTGAAATCAAGCTTTCTGATCGACTGACCATTTGTCACGAGTGATGATATTGCCTTCATCATCTGTTGGTATATATGGACCATTCTTGATGATATCCCAAAGATCAATATGTGTGGATTCTATGAAGAGTCGTATCATGTCCTTTCAATAATGATAATCCTCACCATTGAATGTAGGAGGTCTTGTGACTCAGGCACCTTCAGTTATAAAAACATGTGATTCAGCCATGGATCTTTATCCTAACTTTGTGTTAATGTTTCTTAGAAACTTTGCTCTGATACTAACTGAAGTAAATCACTTGTTAATATAGAAATCAGGTATGATATGTAAAAAACACAAGAAGGGGGTTGAATTGTGTATTCTTTTTGAAAATACTAATCTTTTGAGACTTCTTGAATTTCTTTACTAAATTCAAATGATCACAAAAAACACTTTGCTAAAGTTGATAAGCAATACAATCACAAGTAATATTATCTACTCGTCTAACAACAAGAAAATTAAAAGATAAGAGTTAGATAATAGACGTTGCAATTTTATACTTATTTATCCCAAATCTTGGGCTACGTCCAGTCCTCAGAGTTTTTCTTATATTTCACTATACTCTTCAACTTTACAAGTATTCTTTCTACATTTGCAGAGCCTCTTCAAGTCTCTCTCACAAAGTATTCTTTATCTGCTATATTAGCCTCTCCAGGCTCTAGCCTTTCTTTCTCTCTCTAAGAAATTTTTTTTTGAGTTTCACGTTACAGATGTATTTGCTCACTTCTTTTGCACTTTGAATACAAAATTTTTGCTAATGTAAAAATGTTATTTTAATCTTCAACTAGAACTAGTATTTATAGCCTAAGTCTTCAACTGTCTTCTTGAAAAACTGCTTCTTGAATCTTCTAGAAACGGTTATTAGATGAGTCCTCTAACTAACTCCAACCAACTAACTAACTGATTGATGTTCTAAAATATCTTTCTTTTGAATCGTCTGGAATAATACTCCTTCTGTTACTACGTATCGTCTGTTATTTCGCTTCATCTATTGTTTCGCTTCATTTATTGTCACACTTCGTTTGGTGTTGATGTATCGTCTGTTGTTGCGCTTCATCTAGTGTCGCACTTTGTCTAGTGTTGACATATCGTCTGTTGTTGCGTTTCGTTTGTTATTGATATATCGTCTGGTGTTGATCACGTTCCTTTTGAGTTGACTAAGTGTTACTTACATTTTTCTGCACACTTAACAAACTTATCAAAATAGTTCATACATTTCTAAGATTATTACTATTTGATTATCATCAAAATTAATAGAAGTGAAGTCCTCTTGACTTCACAACTGGGACTTCATATTTAAGACAAAAAGGACTTATGAGCAATTCTCAAGAGATTTTATGTCAAAAAAAGTTATAAGTTAGAAAATAAGATTAGAAAATGGTATCTTAAAACTTTTTCTTTATCTAAAAATAAATTTTTTGCAAGATTAAACTAAATTAGTGTAAACTTACAACTATAACTAGATATAAAATGTTTTTATTACATATATAACTAGAATTTGTTCATTAAAACCTAAAATTATTCAAAGTTATTGAAATTGAAAATTTACAAAAAGATTTTCTTGCGAAGGATACATAAAATGTTATGCTATTTACCATTTAAATTGTATTTTGTACCTATATGTAAAAATGGCATTAAAGTACATATATGATTAATTTGTAATCTTTGGAATACTCAAGTGCATATGATTCACTTTTTCTTAGGCCATGATGCACATGAAGCTGGGGGAAAGTGACCCCTTCCTTGTACTTCTCCCTTATAAATTGAACACACATAGAAAATGGGAAATAAAATAAAATTTATTAATCCTTATCACCGTGAAAGTGTTATTTAAGAACGTTTATTTTTACCAGCTAAAATGATATTGTCACCATCTAAAATGTTTTATTCAACTTACCAACCTTTGGATAGGACTAATTAACAACTAATAACAAGATATTATCAAAATTCAACCACATTTTAATTCAAGTTGAAAAAATATGTATCAATGGACATACAACTTAATTGTATAGTTTATCAAGAAAGTTAAAAGGTAAATGTCAACTAAAACACCAAAAATTCATGTCTATTTTGTTTCAATTGTTTCAACTGCCAACCACTTCAAACAATTTTATCATCAAACTACATACTTAAAACACGACTTTTCATCATTCCTATTTCATCAAATTACACATTTCAACCTAAACTACCCACTCTAATGATCTCATTTATCTTCTTTAATTCACAATAGAAAAAAGAAGAAAAAAGATGGCAGACACTATAAGAAAACAAAAAGGCATAGATTTTATTCCCATGAAAAAGAGATGCAAATATAGGAATTAATCCAACAATGAGAAAGGCAAATAGATGCATCAAAAGCATGGCTAAAAATTTATGACAGGAATGAGGGTATATGTGAAACATAAGTCAATAAGACAAAAAATTAAACTAGCTTTGAGAATCTATGATATATATGCATAGTATTCACAAACATTACTTTATGAGAATTTAGCCCTAAAGTTTCATATGTACTGCTAATTCAAATGACTTGTTGAACATAAAACTCTTTCTAGTAAAACCAGATAAGCTTTTTCTTTCCTTTTATTTTCCCTTTACTTGCAAAGATCAAAGTTACGAAGATCAAGAGAACTTATCAACAAAACCTAATCCCTCACCCAATCGAAACAAAACACAAACATATCTCCATCAACAAAACCCCTCATGTAATCAAAACCCATCAACAAAAATGCATCACCCATAGGAAAGAATAGGAATAACATACTCGGAAGATAGGACAGATGGTAGATGGCTGGGTTGACTTGAAGAGAGAGTGAAGTTTCTAAAGAAGAGAACTGCAAGGTAAAGAGAGTGAAAATGAAGAAGAAGTGAACATGGGAGTGAATTGTGAAGGATGAAATGAAGAATTCTTTGGAGGGAGGTGAAAATGAAGAAGAAACGTGGGAATAAAGGATAACAAAGTCACGAACAAATGACTTTTATAAAGATAGGTGGGGATGGTCTTTAGCTATTCCTAAAAGTTAAGGAATATCTAATCCTAGGATTAGTTATTCTGTGTATTTTTTTTTAACTAAACAAAGGCATAATTAAGTTTTAAGAATACACCAAGAATAGAATACTTATTCCATTAAACCAAGCATGCCATTAAGGTCTTGGCTTCCCTAGTATCTTCATTGAATGGATATCTCAATGTGTCTCTTCACTCCCTTACAAACTCTCAAGTAATGGTCAAGATTCCACTTTTATTCCTGCAGTTGCAAAGGGACCCATTTCCCCTTACTGTTTGCCTTGGTTTTCAAAGTACCAACTAGACTGCTCAAAGAAGGATTAGATTTTTTGTTCCAATAACTTTGTTCCAACCCTGTTTTGTGCCCAATTTGACATTTTTTTGTAATATTTGCACATAATACGATGTGATTTTTACTATAAAATGACGTTGTATTAGGTGTGGAACAAGGTTGAAATAGAATAATGGGAATAGAGGATTTGAACCCCTCAAAATGACCATTTTCAAGAATTTCAACTTCAAGTTTCATACTAAATGCAAAAAACTCATCCTAGTGAGTCTCAGTCTTGTAGATGATGTTTTCATTTTCTCTAGAGTTGATATCAAATTTGTTTCCATCATTTCTAAAGTATGCAACATGTTTAAAAAACTTTTTGGTGTTACCATTAACATTGATATGTCCAACGTTTTTATCTCTACAAGTCTCCTTACTTAGCTTCAAGACTTTCTGTTATTACTAGCTTCAAGGTAACTCAACTTCCTTTTAAACATTTGAAAGTTCCTATCTCCTCCCTCAAGCCTATTTTCTCTAATTTTAAGCCTCTTACTAGCAAAATCAAAAGTAGAATATAAAGATGGAGCTCCAAAATTTTATCTCTTGCAGGTAGATGTCAATTGATCAACTAAGTCTTGTCTTCACTAACATGCTATTGGGCCTCACAAATAATATTTCCTATAGTAGTTATCAAAGAGTTAGAGAAAATATTTAGGAATTTTTTCTAGAAAGGAAATGCAATGGAAATTAAAAAGTTAAATGGTTTGAGGTTTGTATGCCAAGGAAATTTGGTGGATTAGGCATTCTTTCAATCAAAATCCTTTGCTATGTTCTCCTCATAAAGAGGCTTTATAGATTACTTATAGAAAAATATTCCTTATGGGTTAAATGGATTCACACATACTAAATCAAAGGTCAATGTTTATGGAATGTTAAGATTCCTATAAACTTTTCATCACTTTTTAACTACTTGCTCAGACTTAGAGGCATCATCTGAAACTATTATAAGCACACAGTTAATGATGGTAAAACCACTTTCTTTTAGCATGATCACTGGACTCCCTTTGACTATCTTCCCTGTGTTATAGATCCTAATACCCTCCTTGACACACTGTAGTTAAACATCACAGTGGCTAAAGCATTGCCTAAGTTAAATGTCTTTGCATCATTATCATCTTCTGCTCTAACAACTTTCCTTGTAATTGTTGTCTTAAATACCTCCATATAAGATGAAATCAACTGTCTTTTTACCACTTTAAGTTCATTTTCTAATCTTTCATGTTGGTCCCTGTTACCAACCATAAAGTTTTTGGGCATAAACTTATATGGTACAAGAATAAATCACCTCACACTTCAATCATTTCTCGATTAGCAATAAAAATAGGCATCCCACAATTGACAAAATAATATACTTCTCAACTTTACCAAACTAGTGCACCATATGCAAGTCTTCTTCATAAAACATTGAGAATATCCTTTGTCAATACATTTGGAATTCAATTGTTCATCTTTTCCATTTAGACAGCCTGCTTTATTTTTGACTAGATATAAAAAGTAGTGCAGTGAGATTCAAGTGATACATAAAGGAAATTTATGGGTAGCATTTAATTACCTTATTGTTGCCATTTAGGAAGGAAAAAACAATATAATTTTTGGTAGCTCTCCTAATTCTAAAGAAGTTGTTTTTTAAGTCTTATCAAGTAGGATCATACTTCACATCTTAACATACAAAGATAATCATAGCTTTAGCTCCCAATACCAAATCACCTGGAAACTAGTTTAGAGTTTTCAAATTGTTCTTCTGTGTTCCCTAATCACATTGTTGTAATGCTAACCAATTTTGTTTGTGTTTTGTTTTGAACAAACCTATTATACACTTGTTTCATATTATTAATATATTTTCTATTTAAAAATGGTAGAAATGTAGGTTAACCAACCAAAGAGTAGTGGTTGTAGCTTAAGAGAGTGTAATTTTAATGGCTAGGAAGTCTTGTTAGTTTAAATAATACATCCAATCGAGGTTAATTAAATTATAAAGTCAAAAATTCCCCTATGATTTGAACCTTCTTTGCTTGATTTTTAAAAACTATCATTTACCCCTTGAGATTAAATAATATGACATCATTTTGTTATTTTTTATTAAGTTTGCTTCTAAAGAATGATGTTAGGGGATATGAGTGATACAAGATCAAAACCTCGGAGGGATAAATAATAGTTTTTAAAAATGAAGAACTAAAAAAAAGATCTAAACTATTAGGGAGTCTGATGTAATTAATCATATTTAATTCCTTGGCTATTGTGGAAGTAAGTTAGTTTAGTTTTATTTTATGTTTCTTTAATCCACAAATCAATAAACACCATCTTTATATTTATTATCTTTATACCAATTAATATTGTTACTTTTTATCCAAATCACTTCCTTGTAGGATTTGACTCTTACTTACCAACAATCACTTTATTTGCCTAGTTAGTAGGTGATAGATTTGCGATAGGAAAAATTTTTAATAGATTGGAAAATAAAAGTACACACTAATATATCCATATATCACCAAGTTTTTGGTGTCATTTTTTGGGAAGCAATTGATTTTAGAAAATATATTAACTAATTTTCTATTATTGTATATTTCTTTTCTTATTTTATTTTTGTTATATTTTAATATGTTTTTATAAATTTTCTTTATAATTTTTTTTATTATTTTTCCTTACTTTAATTTTATGAATGAATGTGATGTCTGACAAGAAGGTGACACTTTGTTAATACTTGAGAGAGTTTGCAAATAAATTCCTCACTAATATTTTTCAACATCTAATACAATGAATTTGAGGAATGATACCCAATAAGTATCAATACGCAATAGGGGGCTAACCCCATTTTTGATTTATGAACTATAGATTTAAAAATCTTAAGAACACTTGATTGATTGTTTCTATACCAATAATTAAATTAAAGAGCATGATGTAGCTATAGCTAGCATAGATAAATACAGGTCGATCCTATGAAGACTGTAATTACTAGGAGTTACCTTTTTCCTATTATCTAACCTATGAATCAAATTTGGTTTTTAATTAAAAATAAAGCTAAACAATTAAACTAAGATTGGAAGCAATAATGAACTCAATACGAAGGAAATTACTTAGAAAATTCAACATCAAATATTAGTGTCTAGGTAATGAATTCCCCTAAAAATCATTAAATTACAAACCTTTTATCATGCAATTATATTATTGATTATTGGACTATGAAAATTCCTATCTTATGTTAATAACTCTCTCAAGACTACTAGCAATTAATTCATCAGTTAATTAACAAAAAGTTTTCTAGTTAAATCCCTAATATTGCATCATCGATTTATAAATTTCGATAGTAGATTTGATCTTGATCTAGAGGATTTATGTTGACCTATCTCTAGGTTTGCAATAAACTCCTTACAATTATGATAGATATATTCATATAAAAGGAATTCTTAATCTCAATCATTTGAAATCAAATCATGTACTAATATTTCAGATCTATTAGGACAAGAGTAAAACACATAATTGAATTGCAATAAGCAATCAATATAATTGCATTGGATAAGAGGATTAAAACAAATTGTTGTCCCAAACTAGGGTTCATCACACCTAGACACTAAACACGTTTAGTTACTCATGATAAAAAACAAAATCAAAGATAAACATGGAGAAAACTAATAAAAAACAAAGGAATCTTAATTCTAAATCTCCTTTTTTCTCCATTAGTGTAAGCCCAACATTCAATCATAGACTTTAAAACCTCTATTTATATTTCTTACTTTGTTTGATAACCTTCCTAGAAGCCAAGTAGTGAATCTAATTGGACTTATATAATTTAAGCTCCAATAAGCTCGGAATTAATTTAATCTCATTATAATTAATTCCAACTTATTAACCAAATGTCATTCCACTAAAGACAATTAGTTGAACTCTGAAATTACTAAATATTATGAGAAAGCATGTTTCAAATAAGATGTCCAATTGCAAACACTATTAAGAACCATATTATAGCCATCCACACAATAAAGGGTAAAATAAAGGGTAAAACCCTCCTTGCATGGTTTGGGTCTCCTAAAGGATAAGTACACTCATTGGTAGCAAATGTGACCTCCCACCGAGGTATAGTTTGCAGGTACCTTTAATGGATGAATTAAATGGCTACACACTCAATATAGTATATCAATAACCTGTCCACCATAGCTCTGTTGATAAATGTATGGACCAAATTGTGGAGCTTCTTAAAAAATTAGGCATCAAGATGCTTGGTAATTTTTTTAGTGGGAGGGTCCCAGATTTTCTTTTAATGGATAAGATAGCCTACCATCACTTAGTTTATTATAGATAAGAAAAATAGCTGTCATATATAGATTTATTTTAAAGTTTTGTTAAATCTATTATCATGCATACATACACCATGATTTTATACCAAGTTCTAATATTTCGACTAGTATTCAATGCTCTTGACTAATAACAAATTAGAAAATGGAGACAAATTTAATGAATGGAGACATAACCTTAACATTGTTTTTCAATATGAACGAATTTTGTGGGTGTTAACGGAAAATGAGCCTACACCTTTAGGTAGAAATTCAACTTCTGAGCAAGTCCAACAACATAAGTGATGGTAGAATGTTGATAAGACTACTAAGTGCTATATTCTGGCTTCTATCAGTGGAATGTTGCAAAACCAGATTGCATGCATGAAAATTGCCAGTGCAATGGTCCATCACCTACATGAGATATTTGGTGTGAGGACTAGGTCTGCAAGGGTGAAAGATTTCCAAACCTTTCATAATCTTAATAAAAACTTGGTGAACCGGTGCAGGATTACATGCTTAAATTAATCTCTATGGTTACTAAGGTTGAGATGCTTGGGGCAAATATGGATGTGAAAATGCAAATGATTATGATCATTAATATCTTAAACTCTTCTTTTCAACAGTTTAAATTGGACTATGAGTTTAACAGTAAGGATTACACCTTGAGTGAGTTGATGAATAACCTCCAGAGTACAAAGGAGATATTAGATGTCAAGGCTAATAGGCCAGAAGCTAATGTAGCATCTTCTTCTAAGCCCAAGGGTAAGGGCAAGCTAAAGAAGAAGGGTCCAATGAAAAAGAAGGCCCAAATAGGGGTCAAGGCCCAACTCATGAAAAAGAAGGCCAAAGAGGACACCAAGGGAAAGTGTTTCCACTATGGTGAGAAAAGCCACTGGAAAAGAAACTGTGCAGTCTACCTTGAGTCCCTACAAAGCAAACAAGGTATGGGTTTCCTAAGTTTGTTAGGAACTAGAAATGTGGCAAATTCATCTAATTCTTTGATATTAGATTTAAAAGCCACTGACCATGTTTGCA
The DNA here is from genome assembly GCA_027568895.1 of Erythroxylum shatona. Classification (NCBI taxonomy): domain Eukaryota; kingdom Viridiplantae; phylum Streptophyta; class Magnoliopsida; order Malpighiales; family Erythroxylaceae; genus Erythroxylum; species Erythroxylum shatona. The sequence continues at coordinate 11,221 of JAOSBK010000424.1, forward strand.
ATTCTTCGCAGGGGTTCCAGCAAAGGAAAAGATTACCTACAGACCAGTTTCAAGACAAGATAGCAAATGGATCCTACGTTTCAGCATAATCAATGGGAGTAGTTATCTTATACTTTCCTAGTGGTCATAGGTTATATTTGGAGGATGTATATTACATCCCAATGATTGTAAGGAACATAATTTCTATTTTTTGTTTAATAAAATCTAGTTATTCCTTATATTTTGAAAATGTTGTTTCAATATATAAGAATGAGGATTTTATTTGTAATGAAATAATTAAACGGGGATGGTTCTTTATAGAACCTATGATAGGCTCACTAAACACAACAGAATTAATAAAACCAAGACAATCCAATGACTCTAACATTAATTTAAAATATCTGCGGCACTTAAGAATTGATCATATGAATCATAACAGACTTGAAAGGTTAGTAAAGGATGGGATCCCTATTGTCTTAGATAATGATCCATTACCTACCTGTGAATCTGTATTGAAGAAAAAAATGACTAAGGCCTCATTTCCTTCCAAAAGAAACAGATCTTAATCCACGTTGGACCTAATAGTGGGCTCATGAACGTAAAAGCTAGAGTAGGTTATGAATACTTCATAACCTTTATAGATGATTACTCTAGACATGGCTATTTGTATTTGATGCACAAAAAAAGTGAGTCCTTTGAAAGATTCAAAGAATTCAAAGCTTAAGCTGAGAAGCAACTAGGCAAGCCATTAAAATAATTTCAATCAGATCGAGGTTGTGAGTGCTTATCTAGAGAATTCCAACAATTTCTAATTGACAATCAAATTGTTTCCAACTTGTCAACTCCTCGAACACCTCATCAAAATGGTGTAGCTAAAAGGAGGAATAGGAATGTATTGGAAATGGTAAGATCAATGATGTCCTATGCTAACCTTCCAGAATTGTTTGAGGGATATGCCATATAAACAACAACTTATCTTCTTAACTTTGCTCCATCCAAATTGGTGCTTAAAACACCTAGGGAGTTATAGACTGGCCGGTGCCTTCATTGCGGCACTTAAAGACTTAGAGCTACCCATCCCTTGTTTTAAGGCTCGAATCCAGAAGGATGGAACCAAGGTCAGAAGCATGTTTTGTTTGTAGGATATCCTACGGGTACACAATAGTACTATTTTTACAATCCTCAGGACATGAAGGTATTTGTATCAAAAAAAATGCGACTTTCTTGGAGGAAGAATTTGTGAGAAATTACAAAGGAAGAAGTGAAGTAATACTAAAGGAGTTAGTTATTTCATCTAAAACAAGAGTTGATTTGGATATAGCATAACAAGATGTCCAAATATATTTAAGTGTTGAATCGGAAGAGTAACCTGAATATCAAGTAATTCTTAGACATAGTGGGATGGTTATAAGACAACTAGACAAGTATCTAGGTCTAAGAGAAGGAATAATTGTTATATTGGACCAAGAAGAAATGGATCTCATTACTTATACATAGGCTATTAATGATGTTGATGCAAAAAAATGGCTCAAGGCGATGGAATCGAAAATAGATTCGATGTACACCAATGAAGTCTAGACCCTTGTAGATCTACCACCAAATGTAAAACCCATAAGTGTAAATGGATCTACAAAAGGAAAAGAGGATTAAATGGAAAGGTAGAAACTTTTAAAGCTAGATTGGTAGCTAAAGGCTATACTAAAAAAGAGGGTATAGACTATGAGGAGACTTTTTCTCATACTGCCATGCTTAAGTCCATCCGAATTCTTTTGTCCATAGCAACCTATTTTGATTATGAAATATGGAAAATAGACGTCAAGACTGCATTTCTTAATGGGGATCTTAAGGAAACCATTTATATGGCCCAACCAGAAGGATTCGTTGAGCCAGGTAATGGGCATAAGGTATGCAAATTGCAGAGGTCCATTTATAGACTTAAGCAAGCATCTAGGTCTTAGAACATTAGGTTTGATAAGTCTATCAAAACCTATGTGTTCATACAAAACCTAGATGGGCCTTGTGTCTATAAAAGGATACAAGAAGGTAAGGTTACTTTCCTAATTTTGTATGTCAATGACATACTGCTCATTGGGAATGATGTAGAAATGTTATCTACAATCAAAGGATGGCTAAACGAACAATTTTAATGAAGGATTTAAGAGAGGCTAACTATGTTATAGGGATCAAACATATAAGGGATCATAAGAACAAATAGATAGCCTTGTCTCAATTAACCTACATTGAGAATATGATTAATAAGTTTGTCATGCAAGATTCCAAGAGGGGTTACATACCTACTAAACATAGAATCAAATTTTCAAAGGAGCAAGCACCTACAACCCAAGAGGAGGTCGAACGCATGCACAACATTCCATATGCTTCTGTAGTTGGAAATTTAATGTATGTTATGCTTTGCACTAGATCGGATATCTATTATGCAGTGGGACTGGTAAGTATGTAACACCCCACTCCCGCATGACCCGAACCCGACATCGACGGTGATATCCGAGTTCGTGCCCTGCAAGGGTGGCGTGCTACATCACTCAGTCAAAACTCAGTATAAATTTTTTTTAAACCACAAACATGCACAATGCGGAAGACAATAAACATACAATCATTAATAGGTACATTGGCCACTAGGGCCCTTTTTATAAAAAC
>JAOSBK010000454.1:0-13855 GCA_027568895.1 Erythroxylum shatona
ACCCCGAAATTTCACAAAAATTTCACTAAAATTCACTAACAATTTTAAAACCTCAATGACCCTCTCCAATCAATTTTTCCAACACAAAAATCACATTTTTTTATAACAAACACATTTATGACCAAATATACCGGGAAATGTCATGAATGCATGTACAGGCATTTACATGTGCAAAATTCACTATTCACGTGTATATATATGTATGAACATATCAAGGCAATTCTATGAACTCATAAACTTTTCCAAATTACTATTTTACCCTTCCCATCGGTGATGGGATGTTACACCGAATGTCTCTGAAACTTTTTCATTCTCTAATGTTGACCCTAAGTACTAACAAACACATCAAGGTATCTCAAAAATATAATAATTAATTTCAAAGATTTTTATTAACCCATAAAACACTTAAAACATAAATATTTGACAAACTAACATAATTCTAACCTAAAAACATACTAAATGATTTAATTAACAGTTAAATACATATCAAACTAAGCCCTAAAATACAATGCAATTTACATTTATCAACATCCCCACACTTAAACGTTTCTTGTCCTCAAGCAAACAAAACAACAAGCACACAAAATCACAAAGCACACAATGCAGTATTGAGACAATGGGTGTAACTTCATGAAATAAATTTAACTTGAAGCATAATCATTCAAGTTGTTCAAAATCATTAACATGCAAAATCTGCATCTAAGGGCTTTGGACTAAACATACATATTAATCAAGACTCAAATGTCAAGTTATTCACCCTTTTCAATTGTGCACACATATTAATAATTCTTTAGTCATTCAAACTCTATAATTACTCTTAAGTACGTTTTCATGAAAAGTCAAGTTATTTACAAGTTCAGTAGGTTTTTATTAGAAAACATTTTTATTAAATTTTCATTTAATTTTTTTGGACACAAACCTAGTCGTTTACTCGGAGGCAAACATTGGTGATAAATGTTGATCCGGTTACTCGACTATGTTGTGTTTTTATTAAGCTACTTGGTTGGAATGTCGTTATAGACTTTTGATACGGAGGCACACAATTGTGATGCGTATAGATTCAGTTACTTGAGTACATCATGTTCTCAAGTGGCTACTTGTTTTATTTATAACTCAAAGGCTAGCAGAATAGTTATTTATTTAAAATTAACAAACACACTTTTTTTATTACCTACCTTGTTGCTTTAGCAACTTGTTCGATGAAAAATACTTTAGTCGAAAGACCTAAAATTATGAATGAATGTGAAAATTTAAAGGGTGACAAACAAATACTAAATCCTAATTAACCTGCATATTTAACCAAAAACTCATATCAGTCATTTTGTGAGCTAATGACTCCTCATAAACTAATAGATTATGTTTAAAATCAAAATTGATTTCAATCCATCCAAGACATCGACACATTCACACAATTCACAATATACAACCTAACAAACTGTCATAAAATATGCAAAATTCACACTCAAAACCCTCCCTATACTTGAACAACACATTGCCCTCATTGTGAGAAGGAGACAGACAAACAAATATAGTTAGGAAGAAACATAAAATGTAATAAAACAAAATAAAAATAAAGACTAAATTTAAAAGAAAAGGGTTAAAAACAAAGTCTCACGTGATGGAGACGAGGATGGTGTCAGAGGTGGCAGTTGGAGGCCTTGAGCCTCGAAGTATCAATGAATACGATGTATATCCCAGGTTTGATGTCGTTGTGTCTGGATCATCTCCTTCGTCCTTCTAGAGTTCTTTGCAAGTGTATCTGTAACTACCTTACTATTAGTGGAGATTTTGTCAAGCATTTTCTTCCAACCCAGTTCATCTATGTCTTCTTCCTCTTTGGACTCTTTACTAGTCGAGTCCTGTTTTGCCTACTGAGGCGGCGCTATGCTCAAACTACCCCTAATCTTTATATGAGTCTTTTAACTGATGTCCCAAAGTTCCATGTTATGGGACTTAAGGATTTTGTCACGCCACAGATGATGGTGATTCAGAAAATCAAGGAGGTAAATGGTTATGTCACTACCATCCATGCCATAGTACTCAACAATGGTAGAAACTAAGTACCCCATACCCAAATTATTGCCCCTCTTACGAAGAGTTGCAACAATAGCATTCAGCACATGTGTGGAGGTGCACACTGGGATGTTGTGATTCATGCACCACAATAAAAAAAAAATTTCTTTGTTGAGCACTTGTTGGTTTCTAATTTGTCAAAATCCATTTGACACATGAATTTATGCAATAACAAGTGCTTATGGGTTCTTATGATATTGTTGTGAGCAGTTTTAGTGTCGAATTACTCTAACCCAGTCAGCTCATTCTAGTAACGAGAAGCACGAAAATCATCACGCTGATCGATAATGGAAGATTTAGGGAACCCATAAATATTACACATGATTTCAATGTTTATCTCATAAGCTCATCTTGGCAACCTAAATCACTTTTTTTTAAGGTTACTAGTTTGTAATAAAGGGAAGTGAAGAATTCAAGAATGAGCTCCTGGTAGATAGGATATTGGAAGTGTATATCCTTTCTGCTAGATTCTATACCCTATCTCATAATTCTAGCCTATCATGCGTATTAAAATATTTTGGGACTACTATTTGTTTAACATTAAATGGTTGGAAATGAATACGTTCCTCCTCTGTGTAGATTGGGAAGGATGCTCTGACGTTCAATGCCCTATTCTTTCACCCTTGGCCCGAGACTTGATTTCATCCCTATGACTAGTTGTGCTTCGTTGAGTACTTGATGCGCGACATATTGGATTGCAAGTAGGTGGAAGTTAGAATAAAGTGTAAATTTGGAAGTTGGTTAGAGAGATGTGAGAGTTTTTGGAGGTTCTAATCCTATAGAGATAAAGTTAAAATGAAAGTGAGTGAAAAAGTAAAGTATGACATGAATATATTGGTGAAGGAAGGGTAAAATGGTAAAAAATTAGCTAAAATTCGCATAAACAATTTTACCTTGCCTATGATATACTTTCACCAATTTCTGCTTTTTTCCATCTTTTGCCCTTCTACACATTCCTGAGATCACTTTCTAACTCTTTATAACTCTTTCACCTCTCTTTTTCTTACTTCCTCAATCATCTATCTCATATCAAAGTCCTATGCCCTTCCGACCATATTTGGAAACAAAATAACCTAATTACATAATTCATACTATCTAAAAGTCAAAGGAAATAATATGGAATTAACAATCCATGGGTTGCCTCCCATGCAATGCTTCTTTTAACATCTGTAGCTCAATGCCCTTTTGGAGTTTAAGGTAGTTCAAGTAAATAGTACAACGGTAGTGCAATCATCGATCTTACCACTTATATATGAGCTACCACACCCTAGGTTGCACCTTCCTTTTTCTTCACTTTCCTCCATTTTCTCCTCCACAATCATTTCTTTTTAAATTCATTCTTAAGATCCTCAATATCTTCCCATTGTCTTTGAGGTTCGAGTTCTTTGATGTTAGCTGGAAGTGTTGGCCCCCAAATTTTTTTAGTGCATTAAGCATAGTTTAAATTAATTATAAGGTTTTAATGGATTAATTTTTTATTTAATTAACATGTCAATGTTAGTAGGATTTTGTTTCATGGTTAATTGAATTAAAAGTGGTAAAAATGCATAAAGGGCAAAGTTGGCAAGTCACTTAAGTTTAAAAAGACATAAGGCATAGATGAACGGCAAAATGGACTTTTTACACTCATTAAGGGTACAATGGGAGAAAGAAGAGTGATCTTACTCTTGAGAAGGAAGAAAAATGAAAATAGAGAAGGAAGAAGAGAAATAACGAAGCAAAGAGAGAAAGCAGAGAGGTTTCAGTGGTTGAGAGAAAAGAAGAAAGTTGAGATAGGGTTTCATCATTTCTTAGTTTTTAAGAGATATTTTTGGGTTGTGCAAGAAGGGAAAAAGAAAGAGGAAGATAAGAGGCTCCATTTGAGCAAATAATCTCATTATTTGGTGAAGATTCAAGGTAAGTTTGATTTCAATCCTTTGGATTTATGGAAGGATTTTGGTTCATGAAGCTTAGGAAATGCATGAGTTTTAGTATTCTAGGATCAATTTTAGTGAATGTACCTTATTGGTTCTCAATTCTATTGAATTGGGATTTTTGCTAATATTGAAGGAAATCAAGAGGAGAGGCAAGAGGAGTAAGAAGAGAGGCATCTTTAAGCAATCGTTAAGCAAGGAATTCAAAGTGTGTTACATTTTTATAGTTGAGTAAATAAGCCATTAATGTTTCTTTCCAGAAATGGAAATAAATGTTTTCAACTAATTTATAAATGTGCATTTATTGTTTTTTAAATGCTTTGAGAAAGTGTTACATGTTTGTAAATGAATTGTGTTCTTGATTTATGAAATGAACAATGAAATGATTTTGAAAGAATATGAAAATGATTTTTGAAAAGATATTATGGTTATGGAATCAAGTTTCAGAAAAGTGCCATTTTGGGCAACAAGTTTACAAATTGTGAAATGCATGATTATGTAGGTTTGTGGTGGCATCATAGGTTATGTCAAGTGTACTTTAATTAAAGGCTTCTCCCACCTATCTGCTAGTGGCATAGAGCTCCTTCACGAACTCCCCTAAGTTCACAGCTACACAAGACCATTAAGTGGGATTTTGATAGTACATTCTATTCATGGCTACATAGGACCATTACATGGAAATGTGTAGTGCATTCTATTTTGGACCCACCTAAACCATTTTTATGTGCTTATATGTTGACAAGTTTATTAAATGCATGATTTAGGTTGCTTATAAATTGTTTGACAAATCGAGAATTGGGAAAGATGTGTTTCATGATTCAATGTGAGTTTTTAATGCAAATGAATATTTCAATATTTTTCACTTGTTACCAATTATAAACTTATTAACCATGAGCTTTAAAGCTCACCCCCATTCTTCTTCCCATATTTAGGTGATGAGATTGTGGCTTGAAATGCCCACTACAACTTTTTAAAACTCTTATCTTTTGGTATCAATAAAATATGATTGTGTTTGTGCTCATGACTTTTCAAGTTTGTACATTGCATTTTCAAGTCTTTCATAGGGGTAAAATTTGTGTTCTTACTTCAGGGAAAAATTTGTATCAATCTAGGCTAAATTAGACAAATTTGTCTTATAAAAATCTTAGCTTGTCTTCTAGCTTCCCAATGATATATAATATGAAATTTTTGGACATCGGAGTTGAAAGTTATAATCATTTAAAGTTAGTGATGTCGTATAGGATGTATATGCGGGACCGCTCGCACCAGGCACATCGTGATCACACCAAGTGCTTTTGCCATCACACATTCCCTCCTTACGACCGCACCTTTCTCCTTGTGATCACACCTGCCTTCCTCGCGAGTGCATCTTCATCCTCATGATCGCACATTTGTTCCTCGTGATCGCAGCCGAATGGTTTTCTACCTCTGAACATGTTTGACTCTTTTGGCCATAACTATGTCATCTGACCTCCAAATGAAGTGATTTTAAGCTAATAGATTCCTAACACATTTCTATATCTCTCCATAAAAATTTATAGCCCTAATTTTTGATTCGAAAAAGATTGATGTGAAGAAAGTGAGGGAATTGGATGGAAGAACCTAAAATGGTTATTTTACTTAACATACTTCGATATTTTAATCATATCTTGATCTATAGAGCTCCAAATGAAATGATTCTTATTTTAAATTAAACTAGAGACATAGAGCTACTATAGTTATAAAGAATTCAAGTTATGATTCGGGTGTCTGATTAGTGTGGGCTTACCCCTTGTGGGATGCGTGTCTAAATGTCTCTTAGGATGTCAGACTTGTGTATTAGGATGTTAAGAGAATAAAGATGAACTGGTGTTGGCTAAGGAGATTTCATGGAAATAACTCTACAAGATAATATGCATGCTCACGTTTCATGACTTTGGTGTTGGGCTTCAAAAACAGGGTCCAACATCTTATGGTATTAGAGCGACTAGGTTGAGATCTAGGTTTAGGAGTATCCTAAGTATGAAATGGGTAGTTTAAGAAAGGGTGTGAGCATGCATTGTTTTAAATGAAAAACTTGCATTATTTTGAATTGTTTTATATGATTTGAAATTTTCTTACTTGAACTAGTGATTTACATGGTTTTAAATTGAATGAGTGATTATGTCACCTCAGAAGAGAACCCGAGGAGCTACGACTCAATCTTGCTCTCACCAAGGGAGCATGAATGAATCTTATGTCCCACAAGACACGAGAATACATTCTATACTGGATTCTAATGCACCTAGTGTGCAACATGAGGTGTCACCACCTCCTCCTCCTATGCCTCAAGTAAACCATGGATTCACATTTCTTTTAAGTCTTTGCTCAGGTTTTTATGTATGCTATGGGCCAAGGGTCACAAGTTCTAGTGCAAGCTCCGGTGGAGAGGAGTGGATAGTATGATAAGCTCCGCAAGTATGGGGTTGTACCAATCCTAGGGAAGCTAAAGCATGGCTGAAGAGGATGAAGAGAATCATATTTCAGATGAAGTGCTTCGATGAGGAGAAACTGGACTACGCAGTGAGTTACTACAAAGGGACATGATCCATTAGTGGGAATCAGTGTCCCATAGTTAAGTCATGCTATCGGCACTGTCATGAAGAGACTTTTTAGAAGTCCTCAAGAATAAGTACCTTTTGAGGGTCTATGTCCAAGAGAAGGCTAGAGAATTCTTGAATCTCACACAGAGAGATATGAGTGCGAGTGAGTATAAGTTGAAGTTCATCCATCTTTCACGGTATGCGACCAACATTATTGCGAATGAGGAGGATAAGTTTCACAAGTTAAGGGAGGACTTCATTTGGGGATCAAGGAGAAAGTTTCGATCCACACCTTCTTTGACTACTAGCGGTTGGTAGATGCTGCACTCCAAGCTGAGAAACTGGAGAACACAAAATATGAAGTGAATAAGAAGAGCAAGAACTGGGAGCAGTCTTCCAAGAAGGGAATGAGTTCCCTTATGCCTGAGAGGAGTATGCAGAGTTTCCACACATAGAGTGAAGTGGGAAGTAGTGGCTTTATTAAGAACAAGCAAGAAAAGGTAGCTTCAGTGCAAGCCTTAACTATAAGGGGCAATAAAGGAATGGAGAGGAGCAGGAATATGAATATGAACCCCTAATGTGAGCATTATGGGAAGCTTCACAAGGGAGAGTGCTTCAAGTTTCTTAGAGCATGTTTTCAATTTGGAGAGAAGGGATACATGATCAGGGACTATCCTCAAGTAACAAGGCAAGAGGGGTCGCAGTTACAAGCCCCAAGGAGAGCTGAAGCAGTGGGAACTAGGCCTGTCACCAAGGTGGGAAGTTCTGAAGCGGCAAGGAGGGTTATTCCTCTAAGAAGGCCACGAGGTCAGGCACAGGCAAGGGTGTTTTCCATGATCAAGGATGACGCTACAGCTGCACCTGCAGTTGTTACAGGTATGGATCTGTTATTTAATTCTGCAATATGTTTATTGATTGATTCTGGTTCCACGCATTCATTTGTTTCTACAAGCATGACATTACATGGTGTGAATTGGGTTCCATTGGATAGTCCATTAATTGTTAGTACTCCTCCAGGGAGGAATGTGATAATAAGTCAAGTATTAAGAAGTTGTGAGCTCTTTAATGATGGTGCTAGACTAGTAGTGGACTTACTACCTCTAGACCTAAAAGGCTTAGATGTTATACTTGGAATGGATGCCATATAGAAGTATCATACATAGCCTCGAGGAGGTGGAGTTTGATATGGGTAATGGAGAGAAGGTGATTTCAGAGGAGACAGGAGAATGCCAACACTAAGAATTATTTCAGCTTTGTTAGTTTACAGGATGATGAAAAAGGGATGTGAAGCCTTCTTGGCACATGTCGTGAATACCGATGTGAATTAAGGGAAGTTAGAAAATTTTCCAATTTTGGAGGAGTTTCTAGATGTGTTTCCAAAGGACTTACCTAGTTTGCCACAAATAAGGGAAATTGAGTTTGTCATCTACTTAATTCCTAGTACTGCATTCATTTCTATACCACCGTATAGAATGGCTCTAGCTGAGCTAAATGAGCTTAAGGAATATTTGAAAGAGCTATTAGAGAAGGGGTATATGACCAAGTTCGTTGCCATGCAAAGTGCCTGTTCTATTTGTTAAGAAGAAGGATAGAACATGGCGGATGTGTATTGATTACCAGAGACTCAACAAGGTGACTATTAAGAAAAAGTATCCTCTGCCATGAATTAATGAGTTGTTTGACTAGTTACAGGGAGCGAGGGTCTTTTCAAAGATTGATCTCAGATCAGGTTATCATCCACTCAAAATTAGGGAGTCTGATGCAAACAAGACAAACTTTAGGACATGATATGAGCATGATAAGTTCTTAGTTATGCCATTTGGATTGACTAATACTCTAGTTGCATTTATGGATCTCATGAATAGGGTTTTCAGAGAGTATCTGGATCAGTTTGTCATCATATTTATAGATGACATTCTAGTTTATTCCAAGAGCAAAGAGGAACATGAAAAACATCTCAAGATAGTGTTGGAAACACTAAGGAAAAGGAACTTTATATCAAATTCAGCAAATGTGAATTTTGGCGCTTCATGAGGTAGCATTCCTAGGATATATGATTTTGAAGGATAGGGCACATGTTGATCCAAGGAAAATTGAAGTAGTGGTGAATTGGCATGCCCTAAAGATAGTGACAGAAGTGAGAAGTTTTCTAAGTCTGGCTAGATATTATAGGGGGTTTATTGAAGGATTCTCTATGATAGCTGCTTTGATAACTAAGTTGTTAAGGAAAAATTAGAAGTTTATTTGGAGTGATGAATGTCAGAAAAGCTTTGAGGAGCTTAAGCACAGATGGACAAGTGCTCCAATTCTGACTTTGCCTATGGGAGATGAGGGTTATATAGTTTACAATGATGCTTCAAGAAAGGGTTTAGGTTGTGCTTTGATGTGAAGAGACAGGGTGATAACTTATGCTTTACGGCAATTAAAACCTTATGAGTTGAATTAACTGACTCATGATCTAGAATTAGCAACAGTAATTTTTTCCCTGAAAATTTGAGGACATTATTTATATGGAGTTCAGAAAAGGATTTTTACAGATCATAAGAGTCTCAAGTACTTACTAAGCCAAAAAGAGTTAAATTTGGGACAAAGAAGGTGGTTAGAGTTTCTAAAGGATTATAACCTGTTGATTGAATACCATCTAGGAAAGGAAAATGTAGTGATGGATGCTTTGAGTAGGAAATCCTCAATAGACCACGTTTAGGTGGTTTATCTGCCATTATTGGAAGAGATGGCTAAGCTTGACACAGGTGGAACCTAAGTGTATTGTTGCTACTTTCAGAATGAGACCAATGCCCAAAGAGAAGGTTAGGGAGTTATAAGCATATGATGCATAATTGAGCAAGCTTCAAGAAGAAATTCAGAATGGTAAGAAATCTAAAGTGGTAGTGAGGGATGGTGGACTTATAGTTGTAGGGAACAAGCTTTGTATTTTGAATGCCAAGGAAGTAAAAGACAAAATACTCGATGAGGCACATAATGTGCCTTATGCCATCCACCTAAGTAGCACTAAGATGTACAAAGATTTGAAAGAGCATTTCTGATGGAAAGGCATGAAGAAGGATATAGTAGAATATGCAAGCAAGTGTTTATTGTGTCAGCAAGTCAAGGCTAAACACCAGGCACCTTTAGGAAACTTAACATCATTATACATTCTTGAGTGGCAGTGGCAAAGGGTGACTTTGGATTTTTTGATGGGTTTGCCCAAGACCAGCAGGAACCATCATGCTATATGGGTTATTATTGGTCATTTAACGAAGTCATATACTGATTCTCTGCATGTGCTAGCAAATAAGTATATTGATGAGATAGTGAGACTGCATGGAATTCTCAACTTCAAGATTGCGGGGAAGCTTACAAGAGGCTCTAGAAACTAAGTTGAAATTTAGCACTAGTTTTTTCCTCAAACAGATGGCCAATCTGAGAGGACTATTCAGATCCTTTAGGGAATGCTCAGGGCATGTGTGATGGATTTCAAAGGAGCTTGGGATGAGCATTTGCCATTAATTGAATTTGCTGACAGTAATTAGTACCATTAGAGCATTCAAATGGCTCCTTATAAAGCACTATATGGAAGGAGATGTAGAACTCTGATATGCTGAGATGAAGAAGGGGAAGGGAAACTAATAGGACTAAAGTTACTTCAGATTATAGTTGACAAGGTAAATTTTGTTAAGCAAAGGCTTAAAGTAACTTAAGATAGAATAAGGAGCTATACTGATGCACACTGAAAGGAGATGGAGTATGAAGTTGGTGAGAAAGTCTTTCTTAAGACATCTCCTTGGTAAGAAGGCCGAGTTAAGCCCGAGGTATGTGGGTCCCTACGAGATTGTTGAGAGGATCAGACCAGTAGCCTATAGGTTGGCAATGCCACCGGAATTGTCACAGATGCATGATGTCTTTCATATTTTCATATTAAGGAGGTATAGATCAGATCCCTCTCAAATCATTCAGATTGCTGAGGTTCAATTGAGAGATGATCTGACTTATGAGGAGACTTTAATGGAGATTCTGGACACTAAGGAAAAGGTCCTCGGGAACAAGATAGTTCAATTAGTTAAAGTCCTATAGAGAAACCATTCTATGGAAGAGGCCACATGGAATCCTTTAAAAGTTATGAAGGAGAAGTATCCATATCTCTTCAATGATTCCAGTTAAAATTTTGAGGATGAAATTTATTTTAAGACGGGGAGAAATCTTGGCCCTCAAAATTTTTTAGTGCATTAAACATGGTTTAAATTAATTATGAGGTTTTGATAGATTAAATTTTTTTTAAGTTAATTAACATGTCGATGTTAGTAGGATTTTATTTCATGGTTAACTGAATTAAAAGTGATGAGAATGCATAAAGGGAAAAGTTGGCAAGTCACTTAAGTTTAAAAAGACATAAGGCATAGATGAAGGGCAAAATAGACTTTTTATACTCATTAAGGGTACAATGGGAAAAAGAAGAGTGGTCTTACTCTTGAGAAGGAAGAAAAACGGAAATTGAGAAGGAAGAAGGGAAATAGCGAAACAAAGAGAGAAAGAAGATAGGTTTCGGTGGTCGAGAGAAAAGAAGAAAGTTAAGCTAAGGTTTCATCATTTCTTAGTTTTTAAGAGAGATTTTGGGGTTATGCAAGAAGGGAAAAAAAAGAGGAAGATAAGAGCCTCCATTTGAGCCAATAATCTCATTATTTGGTAAAGATTCAAGGTAAGTTTGATTTTAATCCTTTAGATTTATGGAAGAATTTTGGTTCATGAAGCTTATGAAATGCCTGTGTTTAGTATTCTAGGATCAATTTTAGTGAATATACCTTGTCAGTTTTCAATCGGAATTTCTATTGAAATGGGATTTTTGCTAATATTGAAGGAAATCAAGAGGAGAGGCAAGAGGAGCAAGAGGAGAGGCATCTTTAAGAAATTGTTAATGTAACATCCCTTACTCATATTAAGGGTTAGGACCTGAAATTTCAGTACATGTGAGCTCAAAGAGAGATTAAGGAAATACATTTATCTTGCTCATGCATAATGTTAGCATATATGTATATAAATATTGAATCTTTGCACATAAAATAGTGGTATATGCATTCATTGACAACTTATGGGTATAATTGATGTTAAATGTGTTATTAAAAATGAGAAGTAGAGGGAGTAGAAAGAGTGATCTAGGTATGAGTTGTGATAAGGAAAGCGTTGGGAGCAAAATTGGTAGTGATTTGGAAAATGTTCACTAAGTTTGCTTCAGTCCTTTAGCCATAACTTTTTCTCTAGTTATCCAAATAAGAAGATTATTTATTTGGATTAAACTAGAAACATATGGATATATTTCTTATTCAGATATCAAATTTCAATTCTGTCTCTAAAAATCTCAAAATTTATCATGAAGTGAGCACTGATTGTAGTACATTAATGGATGAATGTAAAATTCATCTTCGAACTTTAAGGGAAACTTTGGGATGGATCTAGATAGATTTTGGCAAAGTTGCCTTTTTAAGAGTTGTAGATATTTCTGTTATCTTTCCAAAGGTATATAGTATGAGAATTTTAGATATTGGAGTCAAAAGTCATGCCTTAAACTTCTTCTGTATTACTGTTTATAAACTTCTTCTAGGTTACTATTCATATCACATATTCTATTCCATTTTTGATCCTTTGTAAGAAGGAATTTGTCTTTGAGGTCTTCATTAAAGTTGTATCTCTTGAATTCCTCTTTTAAAAAATACAAAAAATGCCTAAATCAGATATCTGTATAGGAAGTTATGACAATTGCAAACTTCTTCTGTGTTACTGTTCATAAACTTCTTTTGGGTTACTGTTCATATCACATATTCTATTCCATTTTTGATCCTTCAAAAGATGTAATTTGTCTTTGAGGACTTCATAAAAGTTCTATATTTTGAAGTCCTCTTTTAAACCATCTAAAGAACCCCTAAATTAGATATATATAGAGGAAGTTATGATAATTTTAAACTTCTTCTGTGTTACTGTTCATAAACTTCTTCTGGGTTACTGTTCATATCACATTTTCTGTTCCATTTTTAATCCTTCAGAAGATGGAACTTGTTTTTGAGGTCTTCATGAAAGTTGTATCTATTGAATTCCTCTTTCAAACCATACAAAGAACACCTAAATCAGATGTTTTTATTGGTAGTTATGACAATTGCAAACTTCTTCTATGTTATTGTTCATAAACTTCTTCTGGGTTACTGTTTATATCACATCTTCTGTTCCATTTTTGACCCTTTAGAAGATGGAATTTGTCTCTAAGTCTTCCATAAAGTTGTATTAATTTAAGTCCTCTTTCAAACCATCCATATAACACCTAAATCAGATATCTTTAGAGGAAGTTATGACAATTGCAAACGCCTTCTGTGTTATTGTTCATAAACTTCTTCTAGGTTACTATTCATCTTGTACCTTCTGTTCCATTTTGGATCATTCAAAAGATGGAATTTGTCTTTGAGATCTTTATGAAAGTTGTAGATCTTGAAGTTCTCTTTTGAACCATCTAAAGAACATCTAAATCTGATATCTTTAGAAAAATTTATACTAATTGTCCCACTATAGGTTCAATTTGATTGATGATAAAACTAGATTGGATTCTTTCGGCCATAACTTCTTATCTAGACACTCAAATGACTTGGTTCTTGAACCATTGGACTTGTAAGACATTTATATACATCTCAACCAAAAATCATAGCCATATGAATTGAAGTGAGAGAGATTGAGTGAAAAATGTGGGACTGGTACAGTGAGTCTGCTCTTAAATGCTATGAACTGGTGTTATTCCACTGAACATACTTCAGTATTTTGATGATTTTTGGATCGGTAGAGATTCAAATGTGATGATTTTTTATTTTTGGTAAACTAGAGACATGTAGCTACAAATGTGATGATCTTTCAAATCACTGAACCGAATTGAATGATTTTGATGTCATTAGAAAATTAAGATAATGGGGGGACATCTTTTGGAAGAAAGTGTTATGATAGAATTTTCAAGGATATTGTTGGCAAGACACTTAAGTATAAAAGACAAAAGGCATAACTGGAAGGGAAAATGGGACAACTCTCAATCATTAAGGCCATAATTGGAAGAAGAAGTTTTGTCTTGCTTATAAATGAAGAAGAAAAACGTGAATGGGAGGATAAGCAAAAGAGAACGACAAAAATGAGAGAGAAAGAAAAAAGAGAGTTTGGTGGTTTGAGAGAAAAGAAGAGAGTGGGTTAGGGTTTAATTCTTTTTAGTCTTCAAGAAAGATTTTGAAGCTGTCCAAGAAGAGAAAAAGGAAGAGGAAGAAAAGAGTTTCCATTTGAGCTAAAGATCTT
>JAOSBK010000462.1:0-13855 GCA_027568895.1 Erythroxylum shatona
AAGAGATCTTTGGCTCAAATGGAAGCTCTTCTCTTCCTCTACCTTTTTCTCTTCTTGAACCACTTCAAAATCTCTCTTAAAATCTAAGAAATGAAGAAACCCTAGCTCAACTCTCTCCTTTTCTCTCAGCCACCGAAATCTCTCTTCTTTCTCTCTTTGATTTGTTATTTCTCTTCATTTTCTCCTATTTGCGTTTTTCCCTTCTTTAAAAAGAAGACAACACTTCTTTCTTCCCATTTTACCCTTAATGATTGAGAAAAGTCCACCTTGCCCTTCATTATAAGCTTAGTTTCTTTTAACCTTAAGTGCCTTGTCAAAATTACCCTTCAACATTCTTATAACCTTAACACTTTAATTCCATTTATCCATTCAATAAATCCTACTAACTTTGATATAATTAAATAATTTCAAGAAAGATTAGTCTATTAAAACCTCAAAATTATCTAAATCATGCTTATTCATGAAGAAAAAATTTTGGAGCCAACACCTTACCCCTCTACTATGAGGGAAGTGCATTCTTTTCTTAGGCAAGTAGGGTTTTTATCAAAGGTTCATTAAGGATCTTTCGAAGATAGCTGCACCACTATGCAAGCTTCCTTAACAAGATGTCTCCTTTGAGTTTAACGAGAGGTGCAAGGAAGCATTCTTTAACTGCCAGATTGGAATCTCCCTTCGAGATCATGTTCGATGCAAGCGATTATACAATAGACGTGATTCTAGGACAAAGAGTGGGAAAATCTTTGCATGCCATCTATCTAAACCCTACTCAATTTAATTATTCCTTGAAAAAATTTTGTTATATGTGGTTTTTGCTTTTAAGAAATTTTGATCGTATTTGTTTGCTGCTAAAGTGATTATTTATTCTGACTACGCAACTTTACGATACTTGCTCATAAAGAAAAAAACAAAACTGAGGTTGATTAGATGGATTCTCCTCCTTTAGGAATTTAACTTAGAGATTAGAGATAAGAAGGTGGTAGAAAATATGGTGGTGGACCACTTCATCTATTTGATAAAGGAAGAAAATGATATCCCTCTATGAGAAACCTTTTCAGATGAGCAATTATTTTTTACTGATGTGACACCATCATAGTATGCAGACATTGTCAATTTTTTAGTTACTAACAAATTACTTGTTAGTTTGTCAAAGGCTCATAGGGATAAGCTACATAGTGAAGCAAAGTATAACGTATGGGATGACTCGTATCTTTAGAGGCTCTACGCAGATCAAATTACCAGGAGGTGTGTACCAAAAAATGAATCACCATCAATTTTAGCCTTCTTCCATTTGTACGCTTATGGAGGAAATTTTGGAGTGAAAAGGATAGTTTATAAAGTTATGGAGAGTAGCTTTTACTAGCCAACATTGTTTACAGATGCATATACCTTCTGTAAGTCCTGTGATAGATGCTAAAGGTTAGGCAACCTGTCTAGTAATGATCAGTTTCTACAAACTCCTTTTGTTTTTTTGTGAAAAGTTTTTATATTTGGGTAATTGATTTTATGGGACCTTCCCTCCATCTTTTAGTTTTACTTATATATTGCTTGTAGTTGATTATGTTTCTAAATGGATGGAAGCCATCATTAGCGACAAAGGAACCCACTTCTGTAATAGGGTGATGGAAGCAATGTTTAGAAAAGATCACATCACGCACAAAGTTTCTACTACTTACCATCCCAAACCAATGGGCAAGCTAAAGTCTTAAATCAAGAAATCAAGTTAATCCTAAAGAAAACTGTGCATCCCAATAATAAGATTTGAGTGTAAGGCTAGAAGATGCACTATAAGCTTACAGGACGGCTTATAAAACACTAATTAGGATATCTCTACATAGGCTAGTTTTTGGGAAGCCATGTCATCTTCCTTTAGAATTACAACATAAGGCATATTAGGCTATCAAAAGATGCAACATAAACTTGGATTATGTGGGAGTGCAAAGGAAGTTACAGCTTTAAGAGTTAGAAGAGATGGGCAATGAGTCATGTCAAAATGCAGTGATATATAAGGAGAGGAAAAATCCTTTTCATGATAAGATGATTTTGAGGAAAAGCATCTTGATGGGCCAGAAAGTGTCACTATATCATTCCAAACTCAAAATGTTTCCATATAAGTTATGTTCCCATTGGTTTGGTCCATTTGTTACCACTTATGACTTTCTTTTTAGTGCGATGGAGATACGGAGCCTTAAAACTAACAAGGCATTCAGAGTGAATGGTCATCGCTTAAATTCATATTATAAGGGCTTCCAAATAGAGGATTTGAAGGTATTGATGTTGGAGGGTGTGAATGGTGTCACTTGATACACACTACTGGAGGTCGAGCCAATGACGTTAAATGAAGGTGCTACTTGGGAGGCAATCTAAGGGGAGTTAATTTTTGTTTTTTAACTTTTCTCATTTGTTATTTTTATTAACTGATCCATTTTTGCATTTGATTTTACATTAAGGACAATGTAAGTTTTAAGTATGGGGGTAGGGGAAATTAGTTTTTATGCATGTTTTTAAGCTTGATCGTAGCTTATCTAAGTTTTTAGGCAGTTTTTCAAATCAAACGAACAACATTGAAAATTTTCTTATTTTTAATTACTTGTAAGATTAGTTTGTCATAATTAGAGTATGGGTTGATTAGTAAAATCCATAGCAAAATTTGGCATGTACTTTTGCTCTTATGGTTTGTTAATATGCATTATTCTTAGAAGAGTGCTGACTGGCGGTAGATAAAAACTAGTGAGGTTTTGAGTCATATTAGACTGACACATCTATATCAGTCTCATTATTTTGTTTGTTATGTGTGGCCTTCATAACATATACATCCTTACTTTGCATTGATTTTATATTCGAGACCTTATTTTTATCTCATGCATTTTTATGAAAATGATTAGGCATTCCTTGTTGATTACAAGCTATATTAGCCAAATAACCAACCCAATTACATGAATTTTCCTTTGCTAACCCCTTTGAGCTTTATTATGTTTTTATTTTGTATAAACCACATTATATGCACCTAACCAAAAGCCCTACTCAAGCTTTAAAACTATTGGAGCATTTGTTTATTCTTGATGAATATGATTGTACAAAAACCTAAGTATGGGGGTATGTATAAATGTTGGTTAGTTATATTCATTAAAATTCCATGTTATAAATCCTGTCTTGATGCAGCTTCTATGACTTTTACTTTTGGAAAGAAAGAAAAGAAAAAATGTGAGTTTGAATAAAAGTATCAAAGAGGAAATACAATGGTTATGAAAAGTTGTTAAGTAATAGTTTATCATCCTTCAGTTATGTTGATTAGGCATTCGAATATATTGCATATAAGGTGAAAGTTGTTTTGGATGGAGCACTTTTTATGTTATGTTAATGTGACTTATGGTTTGAGAGCTAAATTGAGTTGTGAAACATAGTTTTTCCATTCTTCATGACTGACGATACCTAGTCTTGAATGAATGTTAACTTGTGCGCTTGATATCTCATTGAGTGTTACTTTTACTTCACTAGTTTGATGGCTTTTATGCTACATTACCCAAAATACATCCCACCTTACCCTTACCCACATTACAACCCTAGAAAAGTCCTTTGATTCATGATTATTTAAGTGACTTTTAATGGTGGAGAAATGAAATGATATGAAAAGTTATGAACTGTTGTGATTATAAAGGGTGTTTGAGTGTACCCATGGAAAAATCTTGTTTAAACACATTTTGTCCAAGTCTACCTCTAGATCATTCACTTTCTAAGGGTAATGAATGTTGATTGATCATGAGTAGAAGCTTTGAATGTTGATTTTTTACTATAGGTTTTGAAAGTCATTCATCTTTACTTACGGTTATCTATTCTTAAGAAATGTGGAAAATAAGTAAAAGTTTTAGATGGTGATTTTGATTTTGATGATTTTTTCGAGGAAGATCAAAGGTTAAGTGTCGGAGAAATTGATAAGGGCTTCATTGATTGTTTAATTATTTCATAACACTTGGCAATTAATGAAATGAAATTGCTTAAGATACTCACTATGACTCATATGTGTTTTGAGGCACAATTCGGAAGCAAAGAAGTTAAAGTGAGTCGAAAGCATGATATTTGGGCCACTTTCTGAAGAAGCATGGAGTAAGAAGAAGAAAACAAAGACAAGAAGAAGGCAAGAAAAAATGAAAAATAAAACACAAAGAAGATTTAAAGTTGCTCACAACATGTGCGTGAAATTTGCATGCAATTACGTGAATTAACAGCAGACCATGCAATGTGATTTATTGGAGTTAAATGAAGGCAAATGACAGTTGAAAGAACTAGTATGAAATCACAGTAATTTGGAAGCAATATGTGCTGAAAAATTTATGCATAGTGTTTGTGTTTAACATAGACAATGTCTATAAAATGCAAGCATTGTGCGTAGCGTCTACAAAACGCAAACATTCATGAATGAAACATTTTATCTAAAACACACAGTAACGAGGGAGGTTTTATCTAAAACTTCACAGGTATTAGCTAACGAGACCTTTGATCCATAATTGTCCTAAAAAAACAGTACTAGAATTTTATTAGATCACTTTAGAAACTAGATCTCTCTTGAACCTAAAAATTAGCATTACAATTTTGATGAATTTGTGAACTCAGTGAGTGAACCATCATTGATGTGCTCTCTCAAGTCAGCAAGTATATTACAAAACCTAGTATCATATACCACATCACATTTTGTCATATTTCAATAAGTACTATATACGAACATTGCATATCATAATTTTAGAACAATTTAATAATTTCATCACAATCATTCATATGATACATATATAATTGTCTATGCAAATGCACATGTGATTTCTTTCTTTTTTTTCTTTGTTGTGACCGAGCGCCTATTAACCCAATTTGCTGTCACATATCTATTATGGATACCAAGCTCATTTCATATATCTGAATCTTTGACTCTTTATGCACAATCTTAAACTTTAAGATCTTTTCCACATACTGGCTTCTCCGATCACAACTCCTTTATCTGATCATGCATTTCAATGTAATGAGATGCATCAATTCACATATCATGCTTTTAGTACTTTTCATTCAATATGCTCATGTCATATATCAAATCCTTTGAATCTAAGTCTGGCATTCATCATTAGTTGTTCACACATTCCACAATACACATACAATTCAAAAAGAAGCACATATAATTGAATTTACACATCTAGGTTAACGCACAGTATGCTCCAAAAAAGTTATTACCTTGATGATCCGACAATGTATGGATGCCGACAATCAACTTATGTGTCTAAAGTCATGCAATACATATATAATTTACACATCACTAAGTTGTTAAATCATATGAATATACAATCATGCATATGTACATGGGTCATGTTCAATGCATGCTCAATTGATCTTTCCAGGTATGTATTCTTATTCGCAAGTCTTGACCATTCAATTATTATAGCTTGTATATTACCACTTTGCATTCAGGTTCATACCTTAAGTAGGTTTGATTACTCTAAATTCATCAATCATACATTAATCAACCTTTTCTAGCAATATTCATACCTAATACACCTTACTCATATCCTTTGAATCATATTTGCATTTATAAGAACACCTTTATTCCTTTAACAACTAATAATTTCCATATTTAAATACATGATATCAAGAAAATCCATTCCTCAAGTAATGACATCAATTAATATCCTAAACTTATTGAACCCTTAACCAATTAATAAAGCAAAAATCTAGGTTCATTTTAAGTCTTACTTAAGTCGAAGTACACCAATGTAGAGTAACTTATCCTCAATTGATTCAACAAATTCACAAAACTGAAATTATCTTTTTAAAGCTTTGGCCACAATTATGGGGGACCTTCCCACGATCATGGGATGAGTGCCTCATTTGTGCACTATCCAATTTCCCTCAATTTTCCATGAATTTCATCTACTTAGGATCATCGTTAACACTTCAAATTTTCCAGAATTCATACTCTCAAAAGCTACTTCAATTTATGTTAATATAACTTCCATCTTGGTTGCATTAAAGCTCTCTAAATTCTATTCATTTATGCCACTAACAATCTTTCTTACACGTACACTAACATCCCTAATTTTTTTCAAATTCAAAATAAAACTTTTTCATTTCAAATTCGAAACACCTTCGTAACAGTCCATTAATTATACCTTAATTATACCCCAATTCCCCATCAATTTCATCTTAATTTCTAGCTTAAAATCATTCACTTAACAACTCATAAACTATTGTTTTCGATACATGTTAAATAAAACAAAAACTACCATTCATGCATCATTTTTCCAACACGCATTTAACACCAACTTTTCAATCAATCAATCCCTAATTCATTTATGATCAAGTTCTATTATTTTATATCACATGATCAGCTCAAATACCTCCTTAATTATTAAGCTAACCTAGTAAACATAACTCTAAGAACAAGATGGGAGTAGAATGATTTCAGCAACGATAAAGAGATGATAATGGATTATAGCTATCTTTATGCAGGATCTTAGTATAGATCTTGGAGTGATGATGAATAGAATTAAAGCAAAATTTCAAAGCTATGAGGGTTAAGTGTGTGTTTTGGTAGTGATAGGGAGGAGGACAAGAAAGCATGCAGAAGAAATAGTTAGAGAAAAACATAACTCTACATTTGCTTAAGCCATTTGGTGCAAGGTGTCTTTCCTTTAAAAGGACACTTGTCATACAAATGGAGTAAGCTACATGTCTTCTTATGTGGCTACCAAATGTCACCAATATCTTAGGCCATTTGTCACTCATTCACTACTTCCATTTCTCACTTATATTTCTATGCCAAAATTCACTCATTTTATAAGCTTAGTCATCCTAATTTTTCATGTGTCAACTTGTCGTAACACTTGAGATTTTTCCTAGACTTAAATGTACATTTTAATTAATGAATTTTCCAATTATAATAATTAACTCCAAATTACTAATTATAATCCATCAAACCAAATTTCAAGATATAAGCAATACACAATCAAATCATCATCATTTTAAACCTTTCATACCCTAGAGCATGTCAATTGAGTGCATATACTATCTTTATATTGTTTTCTAAATCAACATTCATGTGTGTATATGCTCATGTACACTACAACTTGAGAGTTAAAGACAATTTATCTAAAAAAATTATTTAAATAATTCCTTACCAACTAAAACTTCCTCATTAACTGATAAGTTTTGCATTCGCTTATTTCAACCTACTAACTTCTTCTGACTAGTTGCTTAAATCTCATTCTTTATGTGAAACCATTGAAGGATCTAAATGGTTCTCTACTATCTTTCTAAAATTTTAGTCTTTTTATCTTCATCTAGGAATGATCTAAGCAGAGGGTTCTAAAAAAATGAGTGAATGAATTGGGGAAATCGGCCAACCATTGTTAGTTAACCATTAATCAATCTAGTTTCTTCCTTATAAAATAATCACCTTGTTGTTTGTTACTCCATGTTTAGTAGCAACCTACTTGTCTTAGATCTACCAGGTTTGTAACCTTGATAAACTCTTCTATCTTTTGTTTAACCCATTAGTTCTAATTTTGTTTACTTTCACTTCATTTAAACTTAGGATTCAGTAATCCCTTACAATAGCCAAGGATCCCTAACGGTTGCTTGAAAAATCTTAATTTCCTCCCATAACTTCACTTTTTAAGAATCATAGTTAGTTGCATATATAACTAATAATTCAAATCTATCAATGACACCAAATAATCCACATTTAACATATATCCATTGATCAATGATAATTGAAGTCTACATAAAAAATTTATTTGATTTGTAGGCAGTTAGAATCCTACTATGACAATGACAACTGTGATTGGAAAAAATCTCCCATTTAACACCCAAAAATTTTAAGCAATTTTGTAAATGTGGTAGCTTTATTTTAGTTTCTATCAGGCGTGAAAACACATGCTTTTTCTCTACTATCGCCTCCTTAACAACTTGCCTTTTAAGAGGATCATTCAATCATTTTATATTCCAAAAAAGAAGCTCATTATGGATGTTTAGGTTAGAGCATTAGTTCTTAACCTGCCATTACCCTTAGATCTATTAGATTATCTCTATGATCTTGTAACTAATTCAAACACCTCCACGATTTTCTCCTGAATTCTATCTTCCATTCCCTGTGCATTGTTCAAATCATCATCATTATTACTTGTAATTTTTCATATACTTCTTCCTCTTATGTACTAGAATCAATCTTCCATGATTTAGTATTTTTATTCTCCTTGTTTGCATCATCTTCTTACTCTTTCTCCCTAGTTGTCCAATGTCCCTCTACATCTCTAGGATTAGTTAGAGCCTCCATTTATCTCATAAGCTCCTAGTAAGTACCTATTGTGACCATCAACCCCGTAGTCTCCACTTTCTGCTTGAATTTTTGGGTTTCTCGAGGTAGGTTAATTGTATCTCCACTCTAGTTAGCTCACTTGCCTGATTCAACTTCATCACTGGAATGGCTTCAAGTAGCTCCTTATCCCTCTCTATTTCTAATAAAATCATGGCATAACAAATCATATCCATAAAAGCTATTTGGGAGTCTACAGTCAGAGGATTTTTAATCAAACTGACTAGATAACTTAGTCCCTCGAGTGTCCAGAATTCTAATAATAAGTTGTGAAAATTAATCCAAATTGGAATTGTATCAATGTTGTTTCTATCAAGCTCCATAGCTAGTCTCCACTTCTTCAAGAACATGGGTTGTCCTACAATGTGCCAAGGACCAAGCTCTAAGATTTTAGTGAAGTTATATTTAGCAAAAAACTTTAAGATAAAGGTACCTTCTTCTATTAATATTGTTTTTTAAAAACTTTTTTAAACTCTTTTTTTCCTTATCCTAAGCTTGCACTTGTGAAAAGATGGCCTTTTACTCCAAAAATAAACCACCAGTGTTGTAGACTAAATCTTTGCTCCTATATGAAGTAACTCTAGTGGAGGGGTGATTATTCCATCCACAAGTACCTCCTAGTAATGAGTAAGCATTGTTTTGAGAGTACCAGCATCTAGCTTGCTCTTACATGAATTTTTTGAAGTTTCTCCCTTAGCATATTGAGGAGGTATAGGGGTGTTTGTTCTAACAACAGTCAAATCTAGAAATCTTTCCCAAGTTTATGAACTCCTTTTCCCACTAAGTCCCTTTTTCTATTTGGTGTTCCTCCATTCAACCTACTTATTTAACTCAACTTTGATCTCCTATGAGAGCCAATATACCAAAATCCACCATTTTTAACCTTGTTTCAACATATAAGAAACCAACTTTCACTAATGACTTACCAAAAATAAATATTAATTAAGGGTAAAAGCGTAAATCTCCTAAAGAGAAGTTAGAGTTATAATTAAAAAAACTTGAATTTGAGATCAAAGGATGATTTCATTAAGTGTGGTCAAACAACCCTTTCCACTAATATGTCAAAAATATTCCTCACAGTCATATAAAGTTCATTCATAGAAAGGACTTTCTCTTTTTCATCACCCACCATATTGGTAATGTTGCTTCGATGTATGGGTATTGTATTTGTACTAACACTTGTTTTTTTTTACCTTCATTCTTTAACTTCAACCATCCATTTTCTATACATTCATTGCTAATATCTTAAACACGTTGTAGTTTTCTTTAGAATGGCCTATTACTTTTTCATGATATTTGTAGCTTTCATTTAGATGATACCATACTGGGTAGGTTAGTTTGAGCTATAAAACTAGTATTGACGTTACCCAATTTTCATTCAATATGACTTGATAGATCTCTTCCAAGGTCATGGGAAATGATAGCAATGGTGGGGGTTCCCTTCTTACTCCTCCTTTATATTGTCTTCTCTAATTGTTATACTTATAAACTTGTGTTTGGAGTTATTACCAATTCTAATAATTAGTTTGAGTTTAATATTAATGATTTTAAATGTAAGGATTATTCGACAAACATGGTTTTGGATTTATTGGTTGGGGTTATGTGACAAGACTTGACGGTTGGAGTATGTTAGTTTTAGTGGTAAGGAATGGGAGAATTTGGGTAGTAAGGAGGCTAGTTATAGTTGAAAGGTGGTGGGTTATTATATTTTTGTAGTATATGGAAGCATACCAATTGGACTAATTATTATTTTTGTGAATTTTGTTATTCTTATTTGATGTCTCAAATTTTATGATATCTAGTTGATGCATTTCTTCTTATTTTCTATTTGTGCTTATCTTTTTAATTCTTTTAGATACATTCAAATATATCTTCCCTTTTTGAATAGTGCTATCGAGTAATTTGCTTTGGTTTAAAATTTTATTAAATGAACAATTGCTAAATTGCATAGCTTTCCATAATAAGGATTCTATTACATAGCTAAGAACATTCCAACAATTTATTTTTTTTTAAAATGTGGTTAAGCTTCCACTAACTTCACTCTTCATCTTCCATCATACTCTTTGAGGCTTTTAATGGCCTTATTTTCCATTATCTAGAAGTCTTTCCTTTTCAATGTGGTATCTTGATTAAACTCATATTTATTAAGGAATTCATAAGTCAAATCTCATCAATTGATCATAATGGATGGATCTAAGTTTATGAACTAATAGAAATCAATTTATCAAACTCTCTTGGAAGCAATGCATCAGAAGCTCTTCATTTTCAATTTAAGCTTCCATCTTATTATAGTACATTCTCATAGGCTTTGTGGGATCCTTACTTTTATTTTGTTTATCAATTATGACATCCTGAATTTATCAGGAATATGGACATTGAAACTAAAAAAAAGAAAAAAGCTTTTTAGACTTTTTCTTTTGATCTTATCAGAGCATTCATTATTTTTACCATTATCCCCATATTCTATTATAAGTTTTCTTCTCTTCTTAAGTTACCACTTTCTTTTCTCCTTCTTACGTACATGAATTTAGATCATAATTAGATTTTTTAAAAAATTAAAAGAACTTTATAAAGATTAAAAGAAAGGGATACACGAGTATTACTCCAAATAACTAAGGCAAAACCAATATGACACCATGGAAATATGATAAACCGAAACAAACAAAAACGTTCAGCAGGTTGAGATAAGACATGTTAACTATGTTTGATAGCTATATATGGTACATATCTTCTCCTTACAATCAGAATATTGTGAAGCTTTTAAATTAGGGGTACAGATGGATTCTTCATCTTCAAAAGCCGTTTTTGTCTCCTCTTGGAATTTTGTCAAATGACGAGGGTCTCATGGAGGTTTGATGGTTGTTTCAGTATTGGATCAGTCAATTAGGTATTTTAATTTTTCATTACTACTTTAACTATAATGAGTGTCTTTTGCTTCTCTTTTATACATAAGATTAACTTCTGAGCATAGCTTTTAGTTAAACACTCAGTAGATCTGGGATGGTTATGTTGTATGTATGATTAAGGTTACGAAGTATAATAAGTTTTCTTATTTCACAAAGGATTCAGATGTGAGGACCTCTTTGGGCGTATTGGTTCTGCCAAACCATTTGAGGTTTCTTTGCATCCATAGTCCATATAAACAGAGTCCTAGGGATAGAACTTGGATCTATCTATTTGAGTTTGGAGAAATCATAGGCTTGTGAATTTTTGGATCACCTATGAGATAGTGTTCCCTGGATTTAGCCATAGGCATTTGTTGGCTATAGATTCCCATACATATATGCTATAAGGGTATATGAAGAAGAGATGATCTTTTGTTTCCGTATGGATCTTGCATAATGGACAAGTTCTATCCATTTGCAGATAGTGAATTCTATCAGCAGTATTAAGCCTATTTAGGATTGCTAACTATAGTATGAAAGAAGCCTTTGGTGTTAGTACCTTGCTCTAAACAACTTTATGTCATTCCACCTTTTATTTCCTACATCTTAGGAGATCTCTCGTGGACTTGTTTGTGAGTTTAAGGAGAGGTTGGGTATGTTAGTAGAAAGTGTTCAGAGAGTTAGGCTGGGGAAGGTATAATGGTTGAAGATGCCTTAAGTTTTGAGGAAGGTTCTAGGTGCCATCTATGATTGTTGAGATGAGTTTAAGTTCCATTGAGGCAGTTTGAGGGCTACTTAGATTTCCATAGGGATGTTTGAGAGGTCCAAAACTAGTCCAGTTGTCATACTAAAGAAAAGTTAAGTTGTCATTCCCAATTTTACAAAAGATCCCTTCTCGGACTTTATCCCTCAATTTCAGAATCTAGTTGAGAATATGAGAGTATGAGACTGATTCCTTAATGCCCTATAGGCTTCTCTCCTTGAGAAAATATGAGTGTAACCATTTTACACAAAGAGAGGTTTTTCATCTATAAGG
The DNA here is from genome assembly GCA_027568895.1 of Erythroxylum shatona. NCBI lineage: Eukaryota > Viridiplantae > Streptophyta > Magnoliopsida > Malpighiales > Erythroxylaceae > Erythroxylum > Erythroxylum shatona. The sequence continues at coordinate 12,269 of JAOSBK010000462.1, forward strand.
ATCTATCATAGTCTTTTCAAGATTAGGGTTTGATTTATGGTTTTGATTGGAGTTATGTTTAAGCCTCCTTCATCATTAGGAAAACAAATATTTACCCATTTCAATTTAGCTGAACCTTTAAAACCATCTAGGTGGTTCCATAAGAAGTTCTTGAGGATTCTTTCAATGGTTTTGATGATACCTTGAGAGAGAAATATGTGAGAGGAAATTAGTATATGCAATAGGTCTGAATTATCCAAAATGTGTAGGATTGGAGAATTTAGGAATCAAACAAATAAAGGTTTTGTCAATCTCTTTGAGTAAGCCCCCGTTGGAAAAGAATTCTTTGATTATCTCTATAAAAAGCAGACCTATCTCACTTTAAGACTTATGGAAGAAGTACCCATTTAGTCCATTAGGGCCAGGAGCATTGGTGCCATCTGTGGCAAAAGCTGCAGCTTCTATTTTTGAATTTTTTACTGGATTTATAAGGAGTTTAAATCTGTAGGAGTTTAATAAGGAAGTTATAGGCCTTTGTAGAGAATTTAGGATCTTCATTTATTGTTTGATAACTTTTAGTTTTTAGACATAACAAAAATGCTTAGTCCCTTGACAACTATGTATTACACCTCTTATATGTGCCTTCACAAACCTTGGAACATGCACTAGAAAGTTGTTGAATTGGAAGGGATAGTGCTTGCTAACTTTTTGGAATAAGTTGTCAACCATAAGGGGGTATGATTAGAGAAAAGGGAGTCTTTGAATGAAGTAAGGTTGTTCTTGAAGGTCCTAAACCAAATATCATTTACCAGTGCTCTATCAAATTTTTTCCTAATGTGCCAAGCATAATTTTGTTTGTTAGACTCGGTAAAAGTATGACCACTATACTTAAGATCTGTCACCCCTAACTCCTCCACCATGTCTTTTAAATCGACTAAATAATTCTTTAGAAAGTAGTTTCTTTATGCCTCTGAGGGGTATAATATGTAGTTAAAATCTCCATATATTAACCTAGGAATAGAAACAGTGTTGCTGAACGAAGTCAGGATGTTCCATAGGTCTCTTCTTTGGAATTGATAATTGCTTACATAGATGAAAGAAATGTTCATCTAGATGTGTTTCTGTAAGAAGGATATTTTTCAAATGCATGGCTTATTCATTTGAGTCTAATAGATCCACCTTTAGTTCATCCTCCCTGTACCATATTATAATTCTGCCTAAAACATGATGATGGTGATCAGTAATCATATTCTATTAGAATCTAAAATGTCCAGTTTGGCTAAATTTTTTATTATCACTTTGGTTTCTGGTAATCTGAATATAAGAGACTTCTCCCTAAAAAAAAGTTTTTAGAGATAATTGTTTACTGGGACAATTTATTCCATACATTCCATGTGATTAATGACCTAAGTTAAAAGGTTTGACTTGTGTTGCCCTCCTCTTTACCCCTCTTTCACCTACTTTTCCCACTGTATGGAATTAACTATTTGTTGCAGTTTCTTTAAGAGCAGTAGAACCTTTAAAGGCATTCTTTATCTTGTACATGTTTAGATGTATATGATAAAGTCCATGGGATAATTGTACATTGCAAATGAAATTATAATGAGA
>JAOSBK010000514.1:0-13853 GCA_027568895.1 Erythroxylum shatona
TTTTGCCTAAATCAAAAGTCAACCCTCAAGGGCCAAAAAGTCAACTTTTCACAATTTTTCATATTCTCACTCTTTTTTCTCTTTAATTCTTGTTTTTCAACTTCATTTCAATCAACTCATTCACTTTTGAAAATTTCTAATTTTCACTCAAAAATCGGGGTCCAACAAAAGTTTTTGTTAACTGGCTTCATTGGTGGATGAATTCGGTGGTTGCTATTTGATAAGGTTGGATTGATCTAGTTGTTGTACGGTCGGATCAATTTTGGTAGTTACCACCTTCTTCACTTTGTTTCTACTAGGAGCCATTATACTGAATATCTATAACTAAACTATCAACATTATGCATAAACATAAGTCAAACAACATCATTCTGCATTAATATAAGTCATGAACATTCCATATAAAGGTAAGTCAAACATCAACATTATGAAAAAAAAAAACATAACTCAAATATGAACATTCAGCATAAGCATAACTCAAACACCAACATTCCGCATAATATAATTCAAACATACACCAATATTCCGCATAACATAAGTCAAATACCAACATTCCACATAAACAAAACGTAAACACCAACATTCCGCATAACATAAGTCAAATAACAATATTTCGCATAACATAACCCAAACATCGACATTCTGCATAAGCATAACTAAAATAACAACATTTACATAAACATAAGTCAAACATCAACATTCTGCATAAACATAAGTAAAGCATAAACAATACGTATTAACATTAGTGAAATATCAACAATACCAATTAACATAACTCAAACATCAACATAACATTTCAAACAATATAAACAATTTATTTACCTTCAATCATCATGCTCAAGGTCTTGAAAATCATCATCGTTAATTACATTATCATTGGACTCTTCATCACTAATATATTCAGCCAAAGTATCACCATTGTCTTTTAATTCATCCCCAGTATAGTTTTCATCTCTTTTTACGATAAGATTGGCTTGTACTTCATCTTCTTGTACTATATTAACATCAATATCTCTCTTATGTAATGATGATATATCTACATCTTCTATTCGAATGGATTCATTATTCAACTCTGATTAAAGCTCTTGATATACTTCATCTCCGTCCTCACTCATTGGACTATTATCCATTTCATAAAAATTGAAGAGATTTTAATGTTAACACTTTTGAACAACCTTCCAATTACTACCCAATATAGTATCGTTAAGGTAGAAAACTTACTTCACTTAACTTGCAAGGAAAAAGGGGTCATTATCATACCATGTCTTACTAACATTGATGCTAGTAATATTCCCGTTCACTTTCATGTCAATAAGATTAAACCATTTGCTCTTAAATAGAACAATCTTCTTATCCTTGATATAGTGCAACTTTATTATGTCAAAGATGATACCGTAGAAGTCAATAAAATTGTCATCATGATATCCCTCAACAACAATCCCATAATTTTGGCTTCTAAGTTGACTGTCTCTATCTTGTATATGAAATCTAACCCCATTAACAATGTAACTTGTATATTTTTCCCATACATATGAGGCCTATATGCCAAAGAATATAAGGTTGTTGTGGCCTCTTGCATTTTACAATTGTGTAACTGTATCATTATATGACAAAATGAAATTAGAAGTTAATCTGACATATAAATTGTCATAAGTTTATAATATTCCATCAATATATAACTTACTCAATTGCTAAAACACGATAAGAACTTAAGTTTGTGTCTTTCTTCAACATTAACAATATCTTTACTTCAAATTGATTCTTTGTGCTTAAGACTCAATCACAAATTTGAAATATGAATTTTGAATCAAAAGTAATATACATGCTTCATATATATATCAACTTCTTCACAATTGTTCAAAATATACCAATGGGTCATTTTGAATTCATCTTTAGTTAACTCCACATATTTTTTGACACCAAGTGGCCTTACTTTTTAGGAGAAAATTGACAAGCCACCATCATGATCAAAATCAAAGTAATGTTCTAGTCTATTAAATCTTGTCTTGATATCATTTAAGTACATCGAACAAAATGTCAAGCATTCATTCGCTATATAAGCCTCTTTAATAGACCCTTCAGGTCAAGCTCTATTATGCACATAACTCTTAAGAGAAGCGAATAGAATTAAAACATTTATAGCTCCCACATAAATAAGGAGCTGTGCAACAGCTACAAAATGAGAGTTTGATAAAATATAGAATAAGGATATACAAACAAAAACCAATCCCAATGAAAAAGCAGAATAAATTGGGTTGGTAAAGAATACTACTCCCAGCCCCCCCAATATCAGACCGATTCCGAGAAAGATTAAAAGAAAATCATGTATTGGTCCAGGCAAATCCATTGTGCATAAAATAAGAAATCAAAAATCGAATTATTTTTTTCATGACCTTATTGACCCGACCAGGAAAAACTTAGTTCTATTAGATGCGTAATTGAATTACACTTAAAACCTAAAAAATATGAAATTTTAGAAATTGTTAATAACAAATCACTTTTTAAAAAGTAGAAGTTAATATAAATTACTTTTCAATGGGAAGCATTCATCGAAATTTAACCAGTCCATAAAATTTTTCTTCATATGGTAAGTGAATTGTTAGATGAACCATAACATTGAAAAACAAAGGGGAAATACTAGTTTAAGCTTACATAGAATCGAATCTATGTCTAGTTCAAGCTTACATAGAATCAAATCTATGTTTTTTTCCATTTTGTCAAGCACTTCAACTTTAAGTGTTTTGCAACATAATTTCATAAAAAACTCACCTAATTGACCCAAAGTTATGCATTCATCCCTTGGAAAACACTCATGTATTCTAATGGGAAGTAATCGTTGCAGAATTACATGATAATCATGTCTTTTCAACCCTTCCCTCTTTAGCATTCACACATTGACCTATATTAGATGTATACCTATTAAGAAACTTGACTGCTTTAAGAAATTGACAAAAAGATTGTTTCTCCCTTTTTGACATATTGTAATAAGTAGGGAGAATAATGTATGACTCGTCATCTCTTCTTTTCAAATAAAAGTCTTTTTTATATTCATATCTTCCAAGTCAAGTCTAGCCTTAATTGTGTCTTTCGATTTCCCATCAATTCCCATCACAACTCCTAAAATATTATCACAAATATTTTTCTTAATATGCATCACTTCAAGATAATGCATCAATAGCAATTCCTTCTAATATGGTAAATTGAAAAATGTTTTTTTATTCCAATTGAGCTTAACAACATTTCTCTTTCGTTTTCCATTATATGGGTGCTTGCCATGTATAATGTCACTCAAATGTGATAGGTAGTAAATCATATCATCACCAGACAATTGCAAAAGAACTTCAGCCAATTCTACTTTGCCATTAAACAATTTGCTTCTTAGCCATCTATGCCCATGTTCCAAGTAAGGATGATGTCCCATATAACATATTTTACTTCATAGCCTCATTGAATAAGTTTGGTAGTTACATGTTGGACAAGCCACATATCCTTTAGTGCTTCACCCAGAAAAATTCCAATAAGCTAGGAAATCATTTATAGTCTATAAAATAGTGGCATCCATTATAAATGTTTTGCCTTGAATAACATCAAAATTTTGTAATCCAACCTCCTAGAAATCATTTAAGTCATCAATTAATGGTTGGATGCATACATCAATGTCCTTTCCAGGAGTAGTAAGTCCTAGAATAAGCAAATACATTAACATAGAAGGCTCCTTCATATATTTCCATAAAGGTAAATTGTTTGGAACTAGAATTACTAGCCACATGCTATAAGGAAATCTCATATTACCAAAAGGATTAAATCCATTTGAGGCTAACCTAAGTCAAACATTACGATAATCTTGTGTAAACCATGGAAGATTTCTATCAAAGTCTTTCTATGTCATTGAGTCTACTGAATGGTACTTAATGTTATCATCAATTTGTTTCTCTTTATTCCACCTCATATCATGGTTGTTTTTATTGACATAAAAAGCCTTTGTAGTCTTGGTTTAGTAGGAAAATATCTCAAGATTTTATTCAGTATCTTTTCCCTCTCCCATCATCCACTCACCACCTTGATGTACCATAAATGGGACACTCCTTAAGATCTTTAACGTCTGTCCAAAATAAAACACATTCATACTTACAAGCATGTATTAATATATGTCCTAGTCCAAGTTCCCTTAGCAATTTCTTAGCATCATCGTAAAATTTGGCCAATTTGTGTCCGACAGGTAATGCATCATTGAGTAAGTTAATTAACATGTCGAAAGACTTGTTACTCCATTTATTATACACCTTTAAATGCAACAATTTGATAACAAAAGATAGTTATGAGAGATTTGAGCACCCTGGATATAATTCTTCTTGAGCAACTTTCAATAACTTCCTAACATTATCTTTTGTAATACTACAAATTATGTTAGGCATACTAGTTTCATTCATAATATCCATATAATTCCTATAATCACATCTCGCCAATCCCATCTTCATCATCATCATTAATATCACAATCTTCTACATCATTTTTGTTACTATCATCGTAACTTGTACCAACACTTCTACTACAACTTGCTTCCTTACGTTCGCCATGATAAAGCCATGGAATGTAGAATTTATCTATGCCTCGAATTTTATACCACATCTTAACTTTGAAAGTACACATTTAAACAATCGATGCTTGGACAATGAATACGACATTCATCACCTATTTGATCTTTTACAAATTGCATGAAAATCTTAACTCCTTCCACGTATTCAGTGGACAATTTCTGATAATACATCCATGTTTTATCAATCTAGCTATACAATTAAAAGTAAATAATTGAATTATTAAATGTGATTCTCGTTCTATATAACATAATTAGTATAAGTTCATTACCTAAGTTTGAATTCAAAGAAAAAATAAGGTATGTGGCATTGTTTATTCCTGTGAATTGAGAAAGAGACTTTTCGTTGTGACTCCTAAGCTTGTGGAATATTTCACTGATAAGCCTTATGGGAGCTGCATCATGGGTTCCAGCCTATATACCATCCTATGGGTTTATTATACCTTAAATCATTATGAATTTTACATTACTATATAAGTTACTACTTCTCAATTTTTTGATTTAAGTTCATATACTAAGCTTGAATTAAAACAAACACTAAGGTATGTGGCGTTGTTTACACCTTTGAATCGAGAAGGGGACTTCTTGCTATGACTCCTAGGCTTATGGAATATTTCACTAATAAGCCTTATGAAGTTGCATTGACTCCTAGGCTTATTGAATATTTCACTAATAAGCCTTATGGAGTTGCATCACAAGTTTTTAGTCTAAATACCATCAATAATTCTAAGAAAATTGCAAACAACAACACAAAAACAACACCTCGTTTGCATTCACAAAAAATCACATTACTATTAAATTAAAAATATGGTGGACATTAGTTAGATGACTCACCTAGACGGATGGACAAACACAAACTACAAAGAAGAAGGATGAGGTTGGACGATTATTGACGCTCTAATACACAAAAGATGGCCTCCGAAAAAAAGACAATTTTGTATTTAATATAATACATTTGTTCATAAAGTTGGGTCTTAGGACTTAAACTGTAGGAAATAGTTATAACTACAATTTTTGGACAAATAACTAGTAGCTTATCATTAATAAATACATTTAAAAATAATGGCTAACTATTGATAAACTATAACCCAATATAAGAAAACTAAGAGGCAAATGACTTCTGCAAAAAGAAGCATTCCCTTACGTTATTTTCTAAATAGCATGGATGATAATATCATGTGATAGTTCTTGATGTATGACAATGCCAATAACATATGATCTATATTGGTATCACCCTTTAGTAGAATTTTAATAATTATGTTAGGGATACTCATTATTAAGTTTGAAACTTGTAAGAAAATTCTAGATCATATATAAGTTATAAATCAACAAAATGAATATACTTTTAAATTTAATTACCTTTTATTGTCGTACACTTAAATCAATAGAAGGATAACGTTTTCTTGATTAAAAGAAGTTCAAATATGTATCATAAGTTCTTTTGTCTCTAAAATTCAATGTTTTAAACAGTAAAAACAGAAAAATCAAATAACATTAACAATGCAATTATTTAACATTTCTTGAATGTTTTAGACACAAAAAAAAAACCTCAAAGCATACGTGGAAAGGTAATTTATTTCTTATCAAAATAGAATACTCAAAACATTAGAGGACTTTCATCAAATACCTTATAGGTAGCCAAAATTCAACCTAAACTAGCAATAAAAATTATGTCTTTTCCCTTTCTTCACTAACATTAACACATTCAAATAACCATTCAACCATTAATAGTCTCAATGCATGCAAATAACTCAACAACTCACCCAAAATTTATGATCAACATAACATTTAACAACAACAATGAAAGAAGAAGAAAAAACTTGAACAAATCCAGAACTACTTACTAGCTCAAGTACAATTATAGGGAAACGATGGAGGACAAAACCAAGACAACTAAATGAAATAAGATGAACGGACGAAGAGAAGTAAAAGGGAAGAAAAATAGTGCAGGAGAGAGGAGAGGCTGAAAGAATTCAGGAGGCAAGGTGGGAGAGGGGGTAGAGTTTGTTTCAGTAACCAGATGCTAGACGACATCATTTGTCGTTAAATAAACAATGTTGTCTCAACTTATTTTTTTTACAGGCTGAAACATTTGATGACGAATTCACAATTCGTTGCAAAATGTCCAACATGTGCCTACCAAAATAAAAAATTATCACCAATACTATAGTTTTGATAGATATTTAAATTTTGCAAAATTTTTATAAAATATCATAAACATAAATCAAGATAAAAATTATAGATAATAAATACAATTTTGTGAGACCACATAAAGTTATGAAATCATATATATTAAAAAGATTAATAAAAAGTAAAAATGACAATTTTCTTAACTAAATTTATTTTTACAGCTATACAATCCTTGTCATTAACATCATATAGTAATATTTGAAATGAAATTGTTGTTAAAGTCATTTTGAATAGTATTTATTACTATATGATGTTAACGACAAGGATTGCATATTATTTTAAAAATATTTTATTAATATCTAATATTGATTTCCATTTTCTACTATATTGCAATTTATTTTTAATTAAATTGCTATTATTATTAGTATCGTATATGGTAGTTAATATAATGTTATATGAATGTATACATAATAATCGTAATTAGTATAATGATTTATGAAATCTTAAAATATATATAAATTTTCTCATATCTTACTTATGTAATATTTATATTACTTTATTTAATAACAATTATCTATTTATTATATAAAAATTTTGTACTGCAACATATAATTTATATATTATATATAATTATGTTAGCTAACAGTGAATCCAAATGGCAATGAAAAACCGTTTGGCAACGGGCTTTTTAATCCCTACCAAATGGTATATTTCTTCTAACTTAATCGAAAATCAAATTGTTTACCTTAACAACAAACGACGTCATTTTCTGTTAGGCTATTAACATGAAAATGAACCTCTTTTCATTTTCATTTTATCTATCAACATTCCTCTTCATTCACAGTCCAATAAGCATCATCCCTTCTCTTGTGCTCGTCTCTTGTGTTGTGGTCATCACTATAGAGGAAGCATCCTTACCTGTGTTGGTATTATTCTTCTTTTTCTATTTTCAAACCCCCCTTGTGCTTTGTTTTACTGATACCTTTGGGTGTTTATTGTGAGTTTTGTGTTTTGCTTATGGTTTATGGGTTTTGTTTGTGTTTGTGTGTAATATCCTGCCTCCTAAAATTGTTAAGAGATTAAACTATTAGATTGAGTCATATGAGTTATTTGATTTAAGAATTTATGAGGTGCATTTCGTTCACATGCATAATATTCTTATCCACATATGAATCATGATTTAGAAAACATTGCAAGATAGTATATGCACTCAATTGACATATTTCAGGGTATGGAACAAAAATGAGTGTGATATGAATGTGCATTCCCAATGTTTTGCATTTCAGTTTACCAATAACATAAATTGATGGATGATAAGTGGCTTGAGAATGGATGACATATGGCATTAGGAATAAATGACAAATGACTCAGTTAAATGGATGACAAGTGGCTTAAGTATAGTTGTGACAAGAGGTCCTTTAAGTTTGTGACAAATGACACGTTAGACTTGTGACATGTGGAGTAATAGAATGGTGACATGGGTAGCTTTACAAATGGTGACATATGTGGCCTTACAATTGGTGATATGTGTAGCCTTACAATTGGTGACATGTATAGCCTTACAAATAGTGACATATGGAGGCTTAAAATGAGTGACATGTGGAGCCTAAAGTAAGTGACACATGGACTAATAGAATAGTCATATATAGACCAATAGAAGGATAACATATGTACAGATAGAATGGTGATACGTGGACCAATGAAATGGTGACATATGGATTAGTTTGACCTTCTTGAATTTTCTAAAGAAAATGGATGAAAAGGGAAATAAAAGTGAGAGTGTAGGTCAGCCATAAGAGAGAGAAAAACAAAAATGAGAAGAGAAGGAAAGAAAAAGGGTAAAGAAGAGGAGAAGGAAAGAAGTTATCAAGGTAAGTTAAATTTCTGTTTTGAATTTCATCTTTCTGTTTTGATCTATCTTTAATATCATTAAAGCACGAGTTTGAAGAAACTCAAAGAATGAAAGTTGTCGATATAGGCTTAACTCGACCTCTGTGAAAATGTTTTGACAAAATAGTGACTAGAGTTCGAGTTATGTTTGTTTCCCTAATACTGCCTGTGATAGACACCTATTAGGAACCTTGTATTATTTCCTGATTTTTGAGGATCTTAGAGTCCGAATTAGTGAAAGTATAAAACATGAAAAATGATTATTGATATCTTATTAATGCTTCTACGAAACATTTTTGTTAGGAGATATATTGATAATGATTTATTGAGGTTTTATTATTGGTTGCTAGTCTATTTCTTACCAGAAATATGACATAATTTGGATGGAGATTATATTTTAAAGGGAGATGTTGTTTGTGTCATTTTTAGATATAATTAGACTAATGGAAGTCTAGTTTCAGAGGCCACAAGAATCATGGCATTTGGAACTTTTTAAGGAGAGTTATGATTAAATGAAGACAACTTGTTCATAAAGGAGAATTAGGAAGAAAAAGATGTAAACATTGCACATAAGGTTAGGTTAGCTTGATGGTTGAGACATTGAGCTAAATTAGTAAGTGAATTATTGACCTATTAACATATGTTAGAATAACATTTATGATGATTGATTAGGGATGAATTTGGTTACAGTGGTGTATGAATATGAGATACATGTTTGAGTAGTAAATACATTGTATATTTGTATGTATAAAGGCTCAGGAGCTATGGATCAAGGAGATCGTAGCGAGGATTGTTGAAGCCAAGGGAGTGTAAATGTTCTTTTGAGGTGAGTTGGGGAAATCATATCTCTCAAATGGGATTAGGACATCTGAATACATGCATGATGACTTGTTTGTGAATTTTGAACCTAGGTAATGCATAGTAAAATTGAATCTCAAATGAATGCTAGTATACTTGTGTATTTAATAAACGACATTGTTTTAAATAAATCTTTGCACTTGGAGTGCAATTGATGTTTTTATTACATATTTTAAGAAATGATATTGTCTTCAACAAACCTACACTTGAAGTGCAAAGGACAATGTTTTATTTTATGAAACTACATTTTTGAACAACTTTTCACTTGGAATGCAAAAGATGACTTTTATTGCATGAAATAATATTTTAGACCTTACATATGCATAACTGGGTAATGTATGTTGCATTTATGTGTTCTTTTTTGCTTAGAGCCATGACAATGTTCCATTTTATTGGTTGGATCGATAAATAATGGCATGGTGTCTTGCTTGATTTTTGTACTTAATATTTTTATATGATTTTTTTGGTAATTAGTGAGGTAACGATTGGCTAATCTTATGCTAGGTACAACAGATTAACCCCTGTACCCATGACGCTGGTATATAAAAGTCGAGTCCCCATATCGACACCTTTCTATGGGACTTGCGGGTGATTCCACACCTAGGGTCTAAGCACTGACAAGGTTATCACCTAAGGTCATGATGCTCTTATCGACTGTAGTTTGAACTCGCCACCGATAAAAGTTGAGTTAACACCAGGAATCGATGCGTGTGTACACTAATTAGGCCGACTAATGGTGACACACATGATTGTTTTGGCTTATTTTGAGATTTGTTTTCTGACAATATATGATTTAAACATGTGATGTTTTTCCTACTTTTGTGTACTGAAACTGGAACCTATGTTCACTGGATGAGTGATTAATAGGCTAGCCCTATGTGGTTCCTAACCAGTATACGTTGAGTCATAGACTAGGCCTATATGTTTCTATGTCATGTATGTTCGCTTCATAGGTTATTTACACCGTCTTTGTGTGTATCGAGTTCTATTTGCGATATATGTTTTTCTTGCTCACTGAATACATAGTGTACTCACCCCTCCACTTTCTAACCATGTAGGTTAATTTGGTGAGCTTAAGGCTCTGAGTGTATCATGCGGTCTTTTGACATTTTCGGGGCATTATCGCACATGGTTAGTCTCTGTTTTGTACCTTTGTTGTTTAGTGGCTCATGATATATTTTTTATTAGGTTAGTTATGTTGATATGATTTATGATTTTATAAATTAACTCTTAACAATCTTGTAGTTTGTAAAAGACCTTATGTATAAACCTTTGGTACTATTGTTGAGATTGCTCTTGAATGGACTTAAAAGTCCAAAAGTTGTGGTAGAGTTTTAAATGTGAATATAGAAGTGCATTTAAAACTAATTTACAGGTATTTTAATTGAGTTTTGGGATTTTCAAAATCTATCGTGCTATCCAAATATTTTCAAAAGATATTTAGTTAGCCTTGCATAGTCGGGTTAAGGATACTGTGAGTATCCTTAGCCTAGGTATGCGGCAGTTGTCATGTGCTCGATGTGGTTCTGGGTCGGGACATTATGTTTGTGTTTGGAAGATGATTTACTGCCTTTCATTGTTGGTTGTATATGAGTTAACTATTTTTTATGACTTTCAATGCTTCTTTAAGGAAAGCCTGCTAACTATTTGATGAAAGGTCTGAGAGAGTATTTCACTCTTCTAACAAACCTTTTCTTTTTGTTGTTAGGGAAAAACACTCTTTTTCAATATAAACCAATTGTTCATATTGAAAATTTCACATTTTTATTATAATAGTAATATAACCTTATATAGAAAATACTATATATATGTACATAAAGAACATGGTCATGTGTAATCTATTATAAATTCTAAAATTGAGATATGTATAAAGGTAAATGGATAACTTTCATTTTAATAAGGGTAACTTTCATCTCTATAGGCAGATATAAGATGTATAACTAGTGAACTGTAGTACTTTGACTTATCATCAAGAATTTAATTGAACATAATGAATTTGATGCTAAATTGACTTTTCAAAATATAATTGTTTCATTAAGGAATGTCAACGTGATGACTAGTTTCCAATGGTGAAAATGTGCTCCGCTTAGAGGAACTCCGCTTAAAGAAAAAATCAATTTAGAATAAATCCCCTCTTCATACGTTAATAACCCTTGCTTTCTATGGTTGATCTTCTTCTTCAAGGTTTTTAGTATCATCCAAACTACTTGTCTTTCTTAATTATCTGTATCTCATTTCTTATTATGAAGCTATTGTATATATGAACATCTAATTGTATATACTATATGTTTTGTTAAGCTTCCTTGAATCTTCAAGAGAACATAGATAGAAATGTAGGCGATGGTGATGTCACGATGGTTCATAAAAGATTAGGGAAATTGGTTGTTTGGGATTAATCATTGATTCCAATTACTATGTCTGTTCAATCAGGGATGCATGTGTTCTAATTTGGGTTTGTTATATGGTTTGATTAAACTAGCTATCGAAGTTCTATACTAATTGTGTCATGGGTGAAACACAGCGTACGAGTAGCTCTTTTAATTTACTGATCCATACTACATCTGGGGATTCGTTTATTGTATCTTCTATTAGTTTAGTTATAGCCAAGAAATTTTTGGAAGAGGATGTCAATAACCCAACACATGAGGCAAGATCTTCGATTTTTTAATTGATACCTTCAAACATATAAGGGCCTTTTTTGGAAATCCAGACATAGGGAACTCATTTACCTTTACAGACTCTTATATCACTTGGAATCCAAAAAATTAATTGTTTCATTCCCTTTTCGATGGAATCATTGTGAAACTTTATTTATTGTTATGTTTGTAAGAATTTTGGAAATAGCCTCTGTCACGACCCGGTACCAAATTGGGCTTATGACAACCGCCGCATACTCGGGCTAAGGACACTCGCAGTTTCTTTAATCCGACTATGCAAGGCTAACTGAATATCTCCTTTTTTTAAAAAAAATTTAGGTAGTACAACGATTGTATTTTAAAATTCCAAAACCTGCAAACGATTTCAAACATACTTCTATATTCACATCCAACCACAACTTCAGGACTTTAAAGTCCACTCAAGGTAATCTCAACAGTGGTATTGAAAGTTCATACATAAAATCATTTATAAAATACCAGACAATCAAAAGTTAACTTACAAAGTCATAAAACATAACTACATAAACATAGTTCATGAGCCACTAAGCAACCAAAGTACAAAGCATAGACTACCCACGTGCAGAAATACCCTGAAAATGTCAAAAAGTTGCACGATCCTCACAAGGCTTTAAACTCACTAAATTAACCTGCATGGTTGGAAAGTGGAGGGTCTGAGTACACTAGGTACTTAGTGAGCAGCAAAAACATATTTTAAAAAAAACATATATAAAAAATATATCAAGTCTTGATAGGAAAACCAATATCGGGATAAGCCAAAACAATCATGTGTGACACCACTAGTTGGCCAAACTAATGTGCACACCCACCAATACTCAATAGTGGCTCGACTTTCATCCGTGGTGAGTCCAGATGATAGTTGACAAGAGCGTCATGACCCTAGGTGATGACTTCGTCGATGTCCAGACCCTAGGTGTGGAATCACCTACAAGTCTCGTAGAAAGGTGTTGACACAGTGAGTTGACTTTAATGTACCAGTGTCAAAGGTACGAGGGTCACTTAATCAGTTGTGCCTAACACACGATTGGCCAATCGTTATCTCACCAATCACAAAACAAATCATATACAAATATTAAGTATAAAATCAAGTAAGGTACCATGCCTTTATTTATCAATCCAACTGATAAAATGAAACCTTATCATGGCTTTAAGCCAAAAGAGAATAAAAACATGCATCATACATGACTCAATTATGCATATGTAAATTCCAAAACATTTTCTCACAAAGTAAAGGCCATATTTTGTAATCCAATTTCATAGTTATTCAAAATAGTACCATTTATTAAATACATAAGCATATTAGCATCTGTTTGAAATTCAATTCTACCATATGTTGCCTAGGTTCAAAATTCACATGCAAGTCAGCATGCCTATCTTAGGATGTTTTAATCCTGTTTGAGAAATACAGTTTCCCCAACTCACCTTAAAAAAAACCGTGCACTACTTTGTCTTCAAGAATTCCCAGTATGAAATCCTTGATTCCTAGCTCCCGAGCCTTTATACATAAAAGACATACAATGAAATTACTACTCAACATAAATTTTATATTTATATACCATCACACAAGTGTATAGAACACAATATCATTCCCTTTGAGCTATAGGATTTAACACTTAAACTCCTCACATGGTTACTTCCTTACTATCCACATTAGTTTTTCTTTTGCATTTTCTAAGGCCTTTAATGCCTTTAATCCAATACTTACTC
>JAOSBK010000594.1:0-13847 GCA_027568895.1 Erythroxylum shatona
GAAACATGTATCAAGGAACATTCACTCAAATAAAGAGTTTATAGTGATATCATCACTTCTAGATGTTTTATGGAGATTGGTGATTAAACTACCGCCAGGAGTTTGATGGACAAACTATCCATCAAGTCTTAACACCAAGATAAGATCTTGTGTGTTAATCACCATATAGAATAAAACAACAAATCTAGAAGGAAAAACCCTCATAAAGGCAAAATGGTAATTTTATCCTTTATTGTGCGAATGGCTATAATAAGGTTTATAATAGGATTTTCAATTGGACATCTTATTTGAAATATGTGTTCTCATAATATTTAATAATTCAATAGTTCAACTAATTGCCTTTAGTAGAATGACATTTAGTTAATAATCTAAAATTAATTCTAAAGAGATTAAATTAATTATGGGCTTATTGGAGCTTGAATTATCTAAGTCCAATAAGATTTTTATCTAAGTCCAATAAGATTCTCCACTTGGCTTCATGGAAAGTTATCAAGCAAAGTAAGAAATATAAATGAAGGTTTTAAATCCCATAATTGAATGTTGTGCTTGTACTAATTAATGGTTAATTAGAAGCCCAAACGAACATTTAGAAATGAGCTAGACTTTAGTTTAATTTAATTCATTAGATTAATTATATTAAAACAAAATTTTAAAAAAAAAGAGAAGGAATTTCTGTTTTATTGGGCTGAAAGTGCAGCTGCACATTTAGCATTGAATGTTAAATAAAGATCGTATTTATCATCATTAAATGGAGTAATGATCTTACCATTAAATGGTTTAATGGTTATCTTTTAATGATGGCATGTAATGTAAACTTTTTAACATTTATTTAATTAAAGATGAAAGATGTGTATTGGATGGATCATCTTCCATCTTTCATCACTAAAAAATGAAAATTGACATGTCATATTAGGTGATTGGTCTTTTCATATAGCCATCTTAAAACAAATGAGAAGTGTCTCATTTAATGGCTTCTTTATGTTTGATTAAAGAAGGGTATTATGCATTGGATGCTCTCCCTTTCTGTCTTTTCATGCATAACCGAAATTGGGGTTTGTAAGAAAGGGTTCTTGCATTGTTTTGACCAACTCTCTCATCTCACCTATGCATGGCTGAAATCTAGAATGAGAATGTCTCATTGTTTCCTTCTTTCTTCTAAGAAAATTCTCCTCCAAACATTTCTTCTCCTTTCCCACCAAAGGATGTTATTAACCAAGTTGTCCAAGAAGAACAAGTGGTAGTTAAAATTGGTTGAGGATACAGTAACAATGAGAGGATAGATTGACAAAGGAAAGGAATCAAAAGCTAGGGTTGGATACAAAAAGAAAGAGAGGATAGCACAACGAGGAGTTAAAGCTGTAGCAAAGGAGTCGGTAATAATCTCTATCTTGTTTATGTTTATTATTAGTGTTATACCATATCATGTATAGATTAGCATGATGATTTGGATATATTGCTTCCACTACAATTTAGATTTCTAAAATTTTTGAAATTTACCGTTTCTCCAAATATGGCATGCTTTCTTTTTCCGATCCAATTGTTGATTGCCAGAGAACGGTTTGGACTGAGTGGTCCTGTTAATAGATTTGGACCTAGAATTGTCAAATACAAAATTCCCAATTTTGCCATATTAGCAATAGCCCCAGAGTACTGTTTCAAGTTTTCAGGAGAATGTCATAGGATATTAATTAACCAGATAACTCGTAAAAATCAACATGGTCTCCCTTAGATGATAAGACAGTCATAATTGGGTGATACTCAAGAGGAAGAAAGCAAAAGATATTCACATTAAACTCAGCTTTGCCCAAGGGCATACCAGCAACTGCCAGTTGATCCCGAATATGTTTGGCTTCCTTCAAAAACTCCAGCATTGATTTTCCCTTAAGAGAAAGATCTTGCAATGCCAAAAGTAATTAGATCTATCTAGAACTAGACCCAGAACCAAAAGACTTCTTAAATTCCTGCTAAACATCATACGATGTCTCCACGTCATTAACATAAGGAAAGATTTCTTCAATTAAAGAAGATAAGATCCAACTTAGTAACTGTTGGTCTTTTTGTTCCCAAAGGAGATATGTTGGATTGTCTTTCAGCTTATTAGTTTCGGAGCTATGGATAGAAGTTGAGCCATCAATATGGCTAATGAGCCTATAGCATTTAAGAATTGGGTTGAATTGTGTTTTCCACAAGATATAATTTGTGGAGTTTAGTTTAACTGAGAAGGTTTGATGTGCAAAAGGAAGGGTGGAAGAAATAGAAGAAGCAATAGGTTTGTACTAAATTGTGTCAGTAGTTTGCTTCAAAGAGGAAGAAGGGTGAAGCCTCCATATGTAGCTCTAATACCAAGTCAAAACTCAAGAATGTGTTTGATGTGAATTGAAGCTTGATTTCATTTTGTAACAGTGTATGTATTTATACACAATTTGTACATCATTTGAAATACAACTGATCCTATCTACTCATCTGGGTTTGTTATACTCATCTGATCCTATCATTTGTTATACGATATTGTTTGGTACACTAGCTAGTTGTGATCAGGTAAGATCTCATGATAGTATCTCGTGATAATGCTTATCATCTAACAGGCTACATATAATTCTGGCTTACATCCTTTAATGCATCTAAACGTAACCTAAATATAATCCGTTTAGACTTACTTTTTTCACTATACATTTTAACTATGATAATATTGAATAATCAATAATAACATATTTGAACTCTTTAACATTGTCAAACTCCATAGCTAATATCCAATGTAAAGTATTATCTCCCAGTTCATGTCTAACACCACTGTTAGGTCTTCTAATTGGCTCCCTTGGTTCCTCTACATTATGGTACTTACCACTTTAATGAAACTTTCATAATTACTAAAATCAATCTCCATTGGTTGGTGCCATCTAGATATGAAACATTAAATGTGTTTTGTACTCCTTCAATTTCATTGTTATCTTCCCTTTCAACTTCATTATCATAAGTGCCTATATCCTCATCATTACTACTTTCTTTGTCATTGATATCTACATTAACTTCATCATACACAACATCCTCTTTAAACCTCAAATCCTTATCATTACTTATTATAGTTAAAACTTTTAGAGTCATAATTGAATTGTCAAGTTTGTGTGTAAGATATACCTCAATTGTCCCATGTATTTTTAAAAGGCTAATTAACCTAATGTAACTTCCATTATAGTCAATAAGCCTTAAAGCCTTATTAAATCTAAAACCACGAATTATAAAATAAGTCTTATTAACCTATAAGTATCCAAGTTCCTTCCTCATTTCATAAATTTGTATATAACTGAAAAAAATCAAGATCAACTTCATCAAAATAACATAACAATCCAACCTCATAACTTAGTTAAAAATCTTTCTTAAAGTATCCATTATAATATAACTTCAAGGTTCCTTATTAAGTTATTATAACCCAATAAGTGGCAAGTAAATAACCCTTGACAAGTAAATAATGATTCGTAAACAAATACGTACAAACACAAATACAAGCTACTTTGGCTAAAGTTAACTAACTAAAAAATAAGAGTTGAAAGTTAGGATATTTGATGAGGAAAAGTTTTTTTATTATTGTTTAATATTTTTTAAAAATTTGTAGTAAAGTAAGAAGTCATTTAGTTCTACTTTTGTTTTTTTGTTGAGGATTTTTTAAATAAAAAACAAAAACCTATTTGTTTGTGTAGTTGTATTTTTATTGCTAATAGTAATTACATATTATATAAGACTTTTAGATAAATTATTTTTATTTAATTAAATTTATATTAACCCCTTATAAAATATTTATTAATAAAATATCAATGAAAATTATTTTATTTTATTAAAATAAATAATTTAAAATTAAACTTTATTTATAAATTAATATTAATTTAAATATATTTTAATTATGAAATCAAATTTTATTTGAAATTTATGTATTATGAAGATATTTTAAATTTAATTATATTTATTAAAAATTATTTAATTTAATTATAAAATTAAATAATTATTATATTAAATTAAATCATTCATGATTTTATTAATAATTAATTTAAATTAATTAAATATATAATATTTATATTAAATAATTCATAATTTTTATTAATAATTAATATATTAAATAATTAAATAATATATATTTAATTGATAGTAAATCAGATTATGAAAAAAAAGAAATAAGAAAACTACTTTTTATAGTTTTCATAAATTTTGAAATTGGAGGAAACCAAAATCAAAAATAGAAATCAAAATTTAAACAAATAATTTTTTACTAAATTTGAAAACAAAATCAAAAACATAAATGAAACAAACATGTCCTAAATTGCTAGTATATAATTTCTTTGTTGGAGTTTAACGAACTTGTCTCACAGAAATCAACTCCAGATACTTATGGTCCACCCAATCCATGGAAGGTTCATCAGGCACTCAAAATATAATAATGATCAAGTAACACAACATAAAACCAGTAAGAACTGGAGAAATCAAAATCATTTTGATAGAGGTCAGATAATAAAGATCACAACAATTCTTTTAAGCTATGTTTGATTAGACGTAAGATTTTTAATGGAATACAATGGTATGGTTTAAAATGAAATAAAATGTAAATGGATGTAATATTATAAAATTGTAGTTTGAAAGGGATGGAAGGGTTTATAATGTGATATAGTGAAATATTGTTTCGAAGAAGGGTTCGTAATGTAATATAGTGAAATGTTGTTTATCATTTTACATTTCATCATAAACCTCCAAATCGGAGGTAACTTATTTTTACTGTTTATGATGGAATGGGATGTAATGTGAAACATTCCCCTTCCATCTTATTTCATTTCATTCCATTATAAACCCTCCTCTCAAATATTAAAATAATATTAAATTCTGTTTTATTTCATTAGTAACCATCTAACCAAACATAGCCTTAGGAATATATAGTTTTTAAGGTTTTTCATATGCATTTCATTTCAAATCATATGGCAGCTTATAGTTTTAATAGAAAATGAATGTGAAAATTTATAGTGGAAGTGCACTTATTATTTATGGACTATTCGCAAGCATGGTCACAAGGAATTCAGATGTTTAAAGGATGAAATTCAACTATAATATGCATGCAACTATACAATATCACGTAAAATTCAAGCAACTTTAAAATATGGAAAATACGTATAAATTTTGGTTTTTAATTCTCTTGCAACATGGATTGTATAGAATATATCAGAGGATTTTTTTAAGGAGAAGTTGACAAATATATTAAACTGAAGCTTTTATTAAATGTTTCCAAGATAATATGATTATTTTTTAATTTTTAGAAAATCTTAAAATTCTTCTTTTGGATGTGTTAAAATGTTAAGATTTAAGTTAAATTTTAATTAAAATATTTGGATTTAATTTAATTTCTTTTATCCTTTCACTACAAGAAAAATGTGGATTAGCGACGGAAAAATTACCGTTGGAAATTAGCAACGGAAAGCGTATTTCTGTTGTTAAAATTGAGTAATTTAGCGACGGTACTACTACTCGTCGCTAAATTTGGAGGGAATTTGACGCGGCAAAATTAGTGACGGAAGTTAGCGACGGAAAAATATTCCGTCGGTAATCACTACAAGTTAGCAACGAATAATTACCGACAAAAAATATACCGTTGAAAATTAGCGACGGAAAGCATATTTTTGTCGTTAAAATATTTGTTAGTTTAGCGACGGTATTACTCCTCGTCGCTAAATTTGGAGGGAATTCGTCGCGGCGAAATTAGCGACGACAGTTAGCGACGGAAAAAATACCGTCGCTAAATATGGAGGAAATTTTTGGCGAAATAAAAAATTTTGAGTTTACCTACGGAAAATTCCGTAGGTAAATTCCGTCGATAAATGGATTTAGCAACGAAAATTTTAGTTCCGTCGGTAAAAAGGTGGGAATTATTAGCGGAATAAAATTTTTTGAATTTACCTACGGAAATTTCCGTCGGTAAATTCTTTTTAAATATCGAAATCTCCCTCCCACTTGTGTCTTCTTCACCTTTGCAACTTATACATGCAGATCTATGGGGTACTGCACCCATAGCATCAAAGCAAGGTTTCATTTATTATTTGCAAATTTTGAATAATTTCTCGAGATATAGTTGCATTTTCCTTTTAAAAAATAAATTCCAAGCCTTCGAATTTTTTACACGTTTCAAAACAATGGCAAAAAAACAGTTTGACAAACCTATCAAATGTGGTCCAAACGAGCCTCTGGTCCCACTCTCCCTGTATCGTTCCCATGTTCTCAACCTTCTTCTAAACCCACAGAACACCGACCATTACTTGTTCCTACCCATCATACGATCACACGCAGTAAGCTGGTATCTTTAAACCAAAAACATATCTCTCCACTTCATCTGCACCAGAAGAACTAGAGCCAAATAGTGTAAACCAAGCGCTGAATATCCCTCAGTGACGTCACACTCTTGAGGCCAAATACCGAGCTCTCCTAACCAACTCCACTTGGAAACTGGCTCCTCATCGGCCAGATATGAATCTTGTTGCAAATAAATCGATCTTCATACTCAAATATAGGGCAGATGGCTCTATTGAACGACATAAAACCCGGTTAGTGGTTAAGGGTTTTACTCAGACCTCCGGCCTAGACTTCACAAATACCTTTACGTTACGTTTAGTTACTGTCTTCAATATATAAAGATAAAACGAGACGAAAATTTAGAGACAGACCAGAACAAAAATTAGAGACAGTGAAGTATTTGGTTGTGATGGACAGAACAGAAAAAACTGTCTCCATCTAGAGGACAGAAATGTGTTTGATTGCAGTAAACAGAACATAAAAAAATATCAATGATAAAAATGCCCCTGCCATAGTTTCCACTGTCCTAAGCTTAGCCGTTACTCAAAATTGGGATGTTCAACAGTTAGATATAAATAATGCTTTTCTAAATGGCTCTCTGTGGGAATCTGTTTATATGCTGCAATCAGAATGCTTCGTTGACAAAGAGAAACCTCACCATGTGTGTCTCCTCAAGCGCACTCTATATGATCTTCGTCAGGCCCCTCGGAACTTGCCTTGAAACGGCTGGGATCTCTCCATCACTAGCCTAACACGTAAGGGGGGTGTGTTGAAATATAAAGAGTGGGAGTTTGTCCCACGTTAGAGAAAGAAAGGAAAGAAGACTAATATATAAGTCTAGTAGACTACTCCACTTATCACCAATTAATTTTAGGATAGAACCTCACTTAGACTTGTATGTGATCTAATTTTCCTTCTCGTCTAGACCCGTTGGCCTCCATCTTTCCCGATTTAAATACATATAGTCCTTATTGAAGAAAACCAATATGAAACACGCCAAACCTCTTTCTACTCCCTTCTCCTTTACCAAAACTTTAACTGCAAAAACTTCAGAGCCTTCCTACCACCCTAGGCTTTATCGAAGCATTATTGGTGGTTTGCTATATGTCACCACCACGCGACCTGCATTTCGTTTATTGTCCATAAGCAACAACCTTCTGAAGCAGATTGGTGTGCCTGCATACGTGTGTTGCATTATCTTCGTGGCACCAGAGACCATGGCTTATTTTATAGAGCCTCCAACCATTTTAATATATTACTGCTTTTTCTGATGTCGATTGGGCAGCACATATTCTTGATCGGAAATCCATAAATGGTTATTATATCTACGTCAGTGGTAATTTGGTGTCTTGGTCCTCTAAGAAGCAGCAGGTTGTCGCTCGATCAAGCATCGAGTCTGAATACCGATCTTTAATTTGTTCGTCTCTTTTTTTCACTTTTTATTGTAGTCCTTAGTCTCGTTTCATTTTTGGGAGAGAGAGAGAATCTACAGTACACTAATGACTACGATTCAAGCTTATATTAGCTCTCTCCCTCTGCGACTTCTCTGACAACCATAGACAAAAACTTGGATACGTTACATTGGGCTATGAATTATCCTATACCAAATAATCTTCTCAATGTTGAAGAAAATAAAACAAGCCAGGAAAACCACATACGAGAGCAGATCTACAGCTCCCAAATTATTGTATCATGTTGTATTTTAAGATCTTAGTCATCTAACTTATTATAATAAATATCTAAAATTTATTCAGACAAAACAAACACAGCAATTGGGAAACAAAAAATCGATTCAATCGTATACACATCAAGATGACTGCTACTGTCCAAATTTAGGGATACCATTATGTACTGGTCGGTCTGCTACTACCCAAACTTACGGATACCATTACGTACCAGCTGTGAAAGGGAACGGTATCTGTTATTACGATACTGATTTTGAATACTAGTTGGTACCGTAGGTTTTCGGTTGGTACCAGCCGGTACCATAAAATTCGGAAAAACTTAAGAACTTCTTTACAAATTTAAAATTTTTAACTTAAATCTACCCGACCCCTTAGATGCCGCCTGCTCCTTCGAAACTCTCCAACCTTGTCGCTTGCCCTTCTCCTTCTCCATCGCCTTCTTCTCCTTCTCTATCCATCCCCTTGTCTTCTTCTCAGTCTCCAAGTCCAAAGTCCAGTCTCCACACTCTCATTTTTTGTTTCTCTCGCTCTCACAGTCTCATCGCCTCACTTCTTCACCACCGCTGCATTCTCTCTCTCTCTCTCTCTTTGTTGTCTTCATCTCTGACTAGTGACTGGTCCAGTGGACAGAGATCTACGTCCTCATCCTCTCCAATCCACGCCAACATTAGAGGATAGAGATTGTCCCTCGACTGCATCTTCGCATCCCCTAAAGATGCCATTATGTCATCACTGCACGTTTGAAGGAGGAGAGATTGTCACACCATCGCACCATCGATCTACACAACTCAAAATGGTCTAATCCATCAGTGAAGGCCTGACCTGAAGACCCGATCGGCACCAACCCGAAGACCTGAAGCTTGTAAATTTTTTTGGGGTGTGTTTTTTGAGTTATCAAATATTTTCCTGCTTAAATCTTAATTACATTATTTATTGTGTTGGATAATTGGATTGGATGTTGAATTTGTGAAAATTTTGGAAGATGGACGTTTTCTGAGATGTATGTTTTATGTGTATCAGGTCAGTTGTGGTATTGTGGAATAGAAATGGAGTTGACTTGTTGAAATGTTGAATGATATTGGTTCTGATATTGTGGATTGTGGTTCTGTTCTGGTATTGTGGGTGGTTGCTTTTTTGATTTGCGTGGGTTGGAATTTGGAAAAGGAAATGTTGAATGATAAGTTGATTAGTGATTACGATATTGTCATTTGGAAATAGAAATGGAGTTGTATTAATGGTGAATGATGTATTGGTTATAAAGAATTAAAGAATGGTTTAAGTTTATATTAATGGTAAGTTTTTGGATGAATGATATGATGTATTATGCACGGCTTAACAGTGTTGATTATCAAAATTGAAAGTTGATAATCAACATTTAAACCTAAATGTAAAATCGATAATCAAATGTAAATTTGTAAAATTGATAATCAAAATTTGTGAAATTGTAAAAACTTAAATCATTAATTGACACATTCTTAATACTTGTGAAATGGTAATTTATTTTTAATATTTGGGTATTGTATTTAGATAAATAACTAGTTGAGTATAAAATTATGCAATTGAAAATTAATAATAATTCGGTTGTAGTTAATGATGGCATTTGCCTATTTGGGTATTAGTTTTTGGTAAATAATTAATTGAGTATAAAATATGTTGAACTTTAATTATTTGGTAATATATATGTGTAGGGTATCATAAATATTTATAATTGGTCATGTGTGAAAGTACAAAGTAGTGACGTAATAAATGTATCCGAAAAGAACTTTTTGTTGTCAAATTGAGAATATGTCGCAGACTTGTAGATTCCAATCATTTATACTTGCAGTTATTAATGTCAATTAAAATTTGTAAAAGCAACATATATATTTAAGAACAAAATATAAAATAGTGTATATAATATTATTGATTGTTAGAAATGAAAAGAAGATTCAAAGCTTTAAATAAGAAAAAAATATTTCCAAAGAAGTTATATCTTTTAACTAGATCCTCATATTATGAATATATCTTTCAACTTGATCATCATGTTATGAATATATGTGTATGAACAATTGTACAAGATATGTCATTCATTATTTGGCAATAATGTAAATCATATCATACCCTTCAACTTGATCCTTATTTTTGAAACTTTGAATTGAAATTGTTGAAAAGGAATTGGAAATTATTTGAAATTGTTGAAAATTCAATTGGAATTATGAATGGAAATGAAAATAGAATTATGATTATTTTATGATTGTTATAATTGAAAATTGTTGTAAATGGAAATGGAATTATGATTGTTGAAATTGAAAATTGTTGTAAATGGAAAGAAATGGAAATGAAATTATGATTGTTTTGTAATTGTTGAAATTGAAAATTGTTAGAAATGGAAATAGAATTATGATTGTTTTGTGATTGTTGGAATTAGAAATTGTTGTAAATGGAAGGAAATGGAAATAGAATTATGATTGTTTTGTAATTGTTGAAATTGGAAATTATTGTAAATGGAAATAGAATTATGGTTGTTTTGTGATTGATGAAATTGGAAATTGTTGTAAATGGAAATGGAATTATGATTGTTTTGTGATTGTTGAAATTAGAAATTGTTGTAAATGGAAGGAAATGGAAATATAATTATGATTGTTTTGTAATTGTTGAAATTGAAAATTGTTGGAAATGGAAATGAAACTATAATTGTTTGGGATTGTTGGAATTGAAAATTGTTGTAAATGGAAATGAAATTATGATTGTTTTGTAATTGTTAGAATTGGAAATTGTTGTAAATAGAAGGAAATGGAAATGGAATTATGATTGTTTTGTAATTGTTGAAATTGGAAATTTTTGGAAATAGAAATGAAATTATGATTGTTTTGTGATTGTTGGAATTGGAAATTGTTGTAAATGGAAATGAAATTATGATTGTTAAAGTTGGAAATTGTTGTAAATGGAAGGAAATGGAAAGGAAATTATGATTGTTTTGTAATTGATGAAATTGGAAATTGCTAGAAATGAAAATAGAATTATGATTGTTTTGTGATTGTTGAAATTGGAAATTGTTGTAAATGGAACGAAATGGAAGTGGAATTATGATTGTTTTGTAATTGTTGAAATTGGAAATGGAATTATGATTGTTTTGTAATTGTTGAAATTGGAAATTATTGTAAATAAAAGGAAATAGAAATGGAATTATGAATGTTTTGTAATTGTTGAAATTAGAAATTGTTGTAAATGGATGGAAATGGAAATGAAATTATGATTGTTTTGTGATGGATGGAATTTTAAATTGTTGAAAATTTTTGAAAATAGAAATTTTTGATGTATGTTTTGTGTTATTATATATGTTGAATGTTTTGAATTATTAGCTTTTGACTTATAGTGAATTGTGTTGGAATTGGAAATTGAATTGTATGTAATGTAATCATACAGAATCAATTATATTATATAAGATGGGCATGCATATTGTGTACTAAAATTATGTGTTATTTATTTTTATGTGTATAGATAAATGTAAGAAAGTTCAAGTACTCCTGATCAACCCATTTTAGGATGATACAATGATCCAGCTTGGGCTCATGCTACATTGGTTCCCGTTATGAAGAACCATACTATTTGCTTGTTTTGTAGCAAACATTTGAAAGACGGAGGAATAACCTGATTAAAAAAATATTTAGCTGGAGTTAAAGGAGATGGGGAATCCTGTAAAAAAGTAAGCCATGATGTGAAGTGGTAGATGAAAATATCGTTTAATAAATATCAATATGAGAGAGATAGAAGGAAAGATTGAATTTTGAAATTGGTAGTGGAAGTTCATTTTCTAGTTTCCGTGGTGATTTTGGAAATGTTAAAGGTGGAAGTGATAATGGTACTGGTACCGGTATTGGTAGTGTTCCATCTCAGGCTCAAGAAGAATCTGATGTGAGGAAGAGAAAAAGGCAGGTGACTAGTTTCTTTACACCACAAGCAACTCCTGGAGTCCAATCTTCAATTCAAAGTGTAATGCAATCAAGAAATGTGGTTCACAATGTCGATATGGCAATAGATAGATGGTGGTATGATTCAGGTTTGTCATTCAATGCTTCTCAATCTTATTATTATCAACCTATAATGGATGCAATAACCTCTTATGGTCCAAGATACAAAGGTCTTTCGATTGATGACTTAAGATGTAAACTTTTGAGTTGTGTTGTTTCTAAAATTAGAAATTATTTGACTGAAAGAAGAGTAAATTGGGGTACTTATGGATGCTCAATTATGTGTGATGGTTGGACAAATAAGAGACAAGAGCCTATTATAATTTTTTTGGTTTATTCTTTAAATGACTCTATATTTTTTAAATCTATTTATGCATGTGGCCTTATTAGAAATACTGAGACTTTGTTTGGGATATTTGATGAAATTGTAAATAAAGTAGGGCTAGAAAACATTGTTCAGTTTATTACTGACAATGATTCCGCTTATAAAGTGGCAGGAAAAAGGTTGCAAAATACATATAATTCATTTTTTAGACTCCTTTTGTTGCACATTGCATTGATTTAATGCCGAAAAATATAGGGGATCCTAGGTATTTTCTTGTTATTGATGAGACTATGCAGAAAGCTAAAAAGGTAACAACGTTCATTTATAATCATGCATGGGTATTGAATTTGATGAGAAAGGAATTTATCAATTGTAGGAATTTGTGTCGTCCTACTGTGATAAGATTTGTCACAAATTTCTTATCACTTCAGTATTTTGATTCGATGAAGAAGTTAAGATAAATGTTCACAAGTGATAAGTAGATTGCATCTCAGTATGCTAGGTCTAATGCTAGAGTGGAGGTTTGTAATATTATATTGAAAGATAGAGAATTTTGGTCTCAATGTCAATTTGTTATTCGAGTTTGTGAGCCTTTGGTGAGGGTGTTTCACTTGGTTGATAGTGAAGAAAAGGCAATAATGGGTTATATTTTTATGCCATGGAGAGAGCGATGGAAGCAACCAAGACCAATATAAAAAATAAGCCTTCTTTATACACACCATATCTTTCAATTATTAGTGAGAGAAGGGAAAGACAACTTTGTTCTCCATTGTTTGAAGTTGGGGCATTTTTGAATCCTAGCGTGTATTTTAGACTGGATCTTACAAAGTAAGCTGAAGTCAATAGAGGAATGTTTTTAACAATTACAATAATTGTTAGCATTAATACGGTGCAAGATCTTTTAAGCTCACAAATGGAGCTTTACAAGTTGTCATATAGGAATTTTGGAATACCGATTATTATTCGACAAAGAGGAAAACTTTCTCCAGGTATTAGTTTTTTCCTTTTTCTTATTTGTTAAAAATTAATTATCACTTTATTTTGTTTATAACACTACTTTTGTTATCTTATAACTTATATTTTCTTGGTGGGATCAATTCGAAAATGGTGTTCCAGAATTGAAAAGGTTTGCGATTTGGATTTTAAGTCATTGTGTGAGTGCAACAGGCTGTGAACGAAACTGGAGCACATTTGAAATTTATCCACTTAAAGAAAAGAAATAGACTGGAGCATAAAAGGTTGAACGACATAGTTTTTGTTCGTTACAATTTAAAGCTTCGGGAAATGTATGTTATTTTCATTATTATCATTAATAATTTCTTATAATTTTTTAATAATTAAATTTAATTGTTTACTAGAAGTCTTAATAGCACAAGTAGTTCAACTGATCTAATTTCTATTGATAATATTGATCTTTTGGCGGATTGGATTTCTGAAGAATCGAATTTAGTTGATACGAATGATTTAGATTTGGAAGATAATCTTGGATAGTAAAACATTGACATGTCATTTGGTGCATTAAATTTGAATGATAATGATGATGAAGCTCCTCTCAATGATGAGGATTTT
>JAOSBK010000629.1:0-13845 GCA_027568895.1 Erythroxylum shatona
TTTTCGAAATATGCCTTCGGGCAGTCCGATTTTCAAGTATGAATTATCTGTTATGTGGGTTTGGTTAGGTCCCTTAACAATCAAGTGCACTTGTCTGTTTATAGGCTTCGCCCGCCTGCCCGCTAGTAGCATTGGAGCTCCGTTACGGACTCCCATAAGTTCACGGTTACACTGGACCGCTATGCGGGAAAGTATAGTACGTTCCGTTCATGGCTACACAGGACCGCTATGCTGGAATGTGTAGTACGTTCCATTTTTGGACTGACCCAAACCATTCTGATGTGTTTATGTGTTTTTGATTTTGTTTATAAATGTGATGCATTCATGTTTTTGGATTGTTCATGATTTCTTTGATAAAGTGAGAAATTTTTTGAGAAATAAGCTTTTGATAAATTTACTACTGTGAAATTTTTAAAAAAATAGCAAAAGTTTTGAAAAATGATTTTTGCTTATTTTTCGATTTATAAACATGTTATCCACGAGCTGTCAAGCTCGCCCCCTTTCATCCCCATCTCCAGGTATCGAGCGGGAGATCGCATGAAAGAAAGTCAAGGTTTTTGTTCGATTTTGCTTGTCTTGTGTTTTATGTATTTGGGATTTTGGTATTGTATATGGCTTGGAATGCGATTAATGTTTATAGTGTATTTATTTTGGAATGTAAATGAATTCTGGACTTGAGTATGGAATTGAGATATAAATTTGTGTATGATTATGGTATATGAATTGTGATTGTATATGAATATGATTGGGTTGTGTTTGGATTAAATTATGAATTTGTATATGAAGTTAAAATATGAATGTGACTGTATATGAATGAGATTGATTGTGATATGGATTCCGGACAGGAGGTCCGCTGATACTGATGTTGAGAATTATTGAAGTGCTATGTGTATGATAATGATTGGTTGTGTTTGTTTATGCTGGGATTCGGGACAGGAGGTCCGATGAATTGTGTTGATGGATTGGGTATATTGAAGTGCATATTGTTTATGGCTTGATTTTGTATAAATCATGTGTGAGTTTTTATGGCAAAAGAATAAGAATAAGATATATGTTTTGTTTAAAAGAAAAGAAATGATGATTTTGGAGAATGAAAGGAATTGAGATTGTGGAATTATTAAATGCCAATTAGAAAAAGTGTTTTGTTTTGAATAAAGATGAATGAAATGAAAGAATGAAAAAGAAAGAAAAAAAAATTTATACCGGTTTCGTATTGGTTTAGTCTAAGGTTTCCAACGCGATAGTTTTCTAAGGTACGCGTACTGGATGTCGGAATTTGTATTTCGTTTGATTGCACTAGTTGTATGCTTTGTTTTCAAGCCATTCGTTTCGTATTCGATTCCGCTTTCGCTTTTGTTTCCGCTTTTTGTTATCCAATTTATCGATTCAATTCATTTTGATTCGATATTTTTGCTTTGTGTTTCGCTTTGATTCCGATTCGATTTGGTTCTTCGATTTTTCGTTTCCGTTTTTTGTATTTTTCCGCATTTTGTTTGTCGGATTCCGATTCCGCTTTGGCTTCGATTTTTGCCTTCGGTTTTGTTTGGTTTTTTTGACTTTCGGTCACTTTGACTTTCGCCGTATGTTTCCACTTTGGATTCTTTCAATTCGGCTTGTGATTTGTTTCCACTTTACGATTTCCAATTTACTTTCGGCTTTGAGATTCGTTCTTTCATTTTCTGACACTTTATTCTTCGCTTCGTTTTTCATTTTTCCGGTTGGGGTCCTGTTCCGGAATCAGGTCCCAACATTTATGGTATCAAAGCCCAGTATTAGGATCTTACATGGGCGCATATGTTTGTTAAGAGTTTTAATGGATAGAAGTGAATTAGTAAGAATGTGATATTAATGTGAATATATTTTCATGAATTATTTGGAGAACCAAATTGATTGTTTGATTAAGGTGAAAAAAAATTATGATTGAATTTAGGAATGTGTTAATGAAATTGAGATTAGAATTCCTTGATGGATTGGGATGAATTGATTTTGACTATACTTTTGTGAGATGAAAGAATGAATATTTGAAAGATGAGATTAATGATGGAGATATATGTATAGAAGTTCAAAAGATTGATTTTGAATGATGATTGGTCCATATTAAGGTTCTTTAAGAATTTGGACCATTGATTTGTGTGCATATGTTAAGAAATATTGATTTGGGGTCCGGTTCCAAATTCGGGTCCTAACAAAAGAACTCTTGGACTATTTTAGTAAAGAGGCTACCCGTGATTGCCAAGACTTTTAAAAGAACAATGCAATAAAATCGTTAGGTCCTAGAGCCTTAGAGGGGTGTAGATTTAACAAGACTCTTTTAACATCTTATTTAGATATTAGGGATATCATTAGCTCCTTGAATTCTTGAATAATATGGCACTCAAATAGTTTTTGCATATTGGTCTCGAAACAGAAGAGAGTAATGTTCCCATCATTTTAACGAAGTAGTTTCTTGCAATTGCATCAAGACTCTCTAGGTTTGCCTAATCCCTTCCTGTGTGATCTTAAAAAATTGAGATTGTATTGAAATTCCTTCTAGCTAGCAGTGAAGATTGAAAGAATTATGTATTTGTGTCTCCTGCCTTGAGCCAATTTTTTGAGCCATTTATTAGGGGATCGATGTTATAATGCATTTTGTGTTAGGTTTCGGATAGTTTTTGTTCATCTGTTAGTCTTTTCTAATATGTTCATTCAAGATTGTTGTTAGGTGTTTGTGTTTAGGTTAAGCTTTAAGGACTTAAGTAGAAGACTTTAAAAAGGTCAACGAATGTTTAGAGGACATCTCATGATTTTAAAGTTGTTTAGATGTGTAGCTGTTCTGTTGGGCCCCGAATTTTTTTATTTATTCCTATTTTTGATCTAATTGTTCTATTATTTTTTAGAGTTGAGTTTTTAAATTAGCAAGTATGAATGGGGTATTGAATGTAGAAATTAAAAATTAAAACGAAGTGTTAGAATAAATAGAGGTTAGGGCTTGTGTTGGGAATGAAGGAAGAAAGAAGAACGTAGGAAACTTGAAAGGAAGAAGAAAGAAGAAGAAAAGAAGGGGAAATCAACTTGTTGAAGGTAAGTTTTCATCTTTCTTATTCTAGGTTCAAAAAGGGGATTAAATAGAAGTTAGGTGTAGTGTTCAGTATTGGTTTAGTTTTAGCTCGAAAGTCTTTTGGCCATAACTTCTTTATTTCTGAACCAAATTGAGTGTTTTTGGTGTCTTTATAAACTTAAGACAATGGGGAACAAATGTTCTGAAGAAGCCGGACTGAATTTCCAATTCGAAGTTCCACAAATATGCTCTGTATATTATGAGAAGTGAGCCCTCTATGCTGTTTATGACTTTCGAATGTTGGGCTTCGAAAATGGGGCCCAACATGTTCCAAGTCGCGCGAGTTTCACTTTTTTTTTAGGGTTTTATGATATATAATGTAAAAAAATCCCTAGGGCTGAATGGAGTGGTGGAAACTAGCCTCCGGGAGCTAAAAGATAGAGCAATAGAGATAGGTGTAGAATTAAGGTTTTCATTCCCAAATGAGTAAAGAGCATTTTGTTATCCAGATTTTTCAGATTTGGACAAAGAAGAGGAGAAGTTCGCCCTATCTAGTTCTTATTTTGATTTTTTTCTCTTCTAGCATGTTTATCATGGGCTGTTTGGTTGTTAGGGATGTTAATGACGTTATGATTGGTTAAAATAATTTTTTAGGGCTTGTTGTTTGAACTATTTGTGAACCTTCAATTATTGATTCAATAATACAAATATTTGTGTTATTTATTGAGCTCAACCCTTGTAACTAATCCAGAGAGTGAGTTTGGTAATATGTGTTAAATGTACAATAAGAGTTGACATTTAATAGACCTATAAATAAGAATTTATCGATTTATTAGGAAGAGATTTCAATAGATTGATACACTACTTATAGGATAACTTCATATTTAGTTGAATGTTTAGGAAAAGCTTTGCACATCAAGAGATCCCAAAGATAATCCTAATTTATTTAACTAGTGACATTTAGTTGCACTGTAAAATCCCATTTTCATACTAAAGGTTAGAACCTGAGATCTCTGTAAATGAGAAATAGCAATGAGAGGTTAGAAAATTGCATTTTCATATTCATGCATAATATAGCATTCATATACGTGAATTTGATTGTTTTACACACATTTTGATGATTGTACATGCACTCATTTGACATTCTCTAGGTATAATTGATATTTAATTTGATTATAATGTGAATTTCGGACTATATGTCTTAAAAATTGAGTTGGTCTGTATAAGTAATGATTTAGAATTTTTAAGAAAATTTGAGAATTTTTTGGAATTAACGGTATTTTTGGACTAGGAAAAATGCTAAGTAGCAAGACAATTGATGAATAGTAACAAAAATAAGTGTCAGATGGCATTAGAAATTTTGATGAATGACATTAGGATTTAATGACCTATGTCATTTAAAATTTGGGAGTCAATTGGATTAGAATTAGGATATAAATGAACTAGCTAATTAAAATACCAAAAGAGGACCATAAGAAAGTGAAATGTGGTAAGTGACAAGTGTCACTTGCCACACACCATTTGTCTTAATCCACTATTTTTACTAAGTGAAAGACCCACTCTCATTTTGGTTTTTCACTTACTATTTACTTCTCTCTTCATAATCTTCTCTCATCTTCATCTTCTTTATTTGTTTTCATCCCTAATACTCACTTCTCACCCCATCCATGTTGAAGCTTATGTTCACCTTTCATTAGCTACAATTGTTTTGTTGTCTTCTTCTTTTTTTTACTAAATACAACCCTGCCACCTTTGAATGTTGTTGATAGAATGATAGTGGAGAAGTTAAGGTTTAATAGTTATTTGAAGATCTTGGAGTATACAAGTAAGTATAAAGCATTATTCTTTTATATTTGTTGAATGAAGCATGTTTTGATGATATTTAATAGTTAAATGATTATAAAATGAGGATGGATACATGCTGAAACGTGAATGAGAAACCTGGGTATATTCATCTCTTGCTTTTATACATATGATGATAATCAAAATTTCATAAGTTTTTATTGAGATGATTTGAGTTAGAATGATCATTAAAGATGGTGTAGGAAAAAGCTCAGAAAAATTTGATAGATAATGGGTTTTATCTTCTGTTTTTTTGGTGTATCACCATGGATCTTTTTGAGTGTTAAAGAGATGAGTTAAAATGAGTTTGATGCTAATGAAAAAGGGAGTAATGTCGTGTCTTAAAATGGGAAAAGCTAAGGGATAGTTAGAACTGAAGTGAAAGTGGAAATGAAGATGAACATGTGCAAAGTGAGTAAGGAAACATTAGTTAGTGCACAATCATGCATAAGCACAATCGTGACAGAGAGAAAAGCCATCAGTTAATGCACGACCGTGCACAAGCATGATTGTGATAGAGAGGAGATATCAAGTAGTGTATGAATGTGCATAAGTAGGATCATGACAGAGAGGAATCAACAGGAAGTGCATGAACATGCACAAGCATGATCGTGATAGTGAAGGTGTAATGCTTTTTGACACTTTTAAACATCCTTCACTTTTTTTGACCATAACTTCTTCTTTGGACCTCTGATTGACTTGAAATTTGAAACACAAGCTCCTCACACATTTTCCTTCATCTCTACCAGAATTAATTGTTATATGAATTCACTAGGAAAGGATTGGTAAATAGTTGATTGATGAGTTTAGGATGAAAATGATGAAGTGTGCTAGAATATGTTAAATGGAGTGTTTTTATGGAATAAGCATATTTGGCTATATCTCGATCTATAGATGTCAAAATGGGATGATTTTAAGTTTAGATTAAACTAGAGACATAGTTTAGATTAAACTAGAGACATATGGATACAATTTTCATGAGGAATTGAATTTTAATTATGTCTTAAAGGGTTTCAAAATTTGGCTTGAAGTTGAGTACAGTATGTTGTTGCGGTTTGGGAACAGTATGTAGTATTTTAGGTATAACCTAAAGAATATTGAGCCACATTGCATGAAATTGGAGTCATTAGAAACTTAAGACATAAAAGAACATTTGTTTAGAAGAATTTATTTCCTAGAAACCTTATTTTATCTGTCAAAATTGCCATGAAAAATTGACCCAAAAATCCATTTTGAGAAAAACTAGAATGATGCTTAGAGTAAGTGACTAAATGTGTGATATGTATGAGGTGATAATTGAGGTTATAACTTAGTGAATGAATTATTGAGATCAAAGTACCAAAGGCATGAGTGTAATGGCAATGAAGATGTTCATATGATTGTAGTTGTGATTCAAAGGTGTTGAGTAATATGTGTTAAGTAAAGGTGAATGAGAATTAGATATTATGAGAGCAAATAATGCTAGAAAAGAAATGACAAGTAATTAAATTATGATATTAGAATAACCCAAGTGTTCTTGAGGTGTAAACCTAATAATAAGCTAGACATATACAAATGATAAGGTTTGAATGATCAAGGGACATGAATAAAGAAACATACCTAGAATAGTTAAATTGAGCATGCATTATACATTACACTTATACATATGTGTACAATTGAATGTTTATGTGATTGTGCAACTAATAATGTGTGTGCAATATGTGTATGGAATAATGTTAATATTGGATAGAACGTACGCATCTAGACATTTCTGGATCAAGGATGCAAATGCTAATCTAGAGTGTACTGTGAGTCGACCTAGATGGTCTCATTTTCATTGTTTGTTCTATTTTTAATTTATGTATTGAATTACTATTGATACGATTGATGTGAATAAGTTGATTCCAGACAATAAATGTTGGAGGTGTTTCATGCATGTAAGAAAATCATTACAACTGCTCCTTGAATGTGAATTTGATTGAATAAATGATACTTAACATTAATATTAAAAGCCAGACCAAGGTCCGATGATAAATGTGAATGTGAATGTGAATGTGGAACTAAAATCAAATGACTGATAGAATATATGTGAATGTGATGCATTTCATTACATGAATGCATGATAACATAAAAGTTGTTGTGACCGGAGTAGCCATCGAAAAAGAGCTTAAGGCTCAAAAAGTGAAAAGAAGCTTAAAACTCGGAATATACACAAAAGCCATAGGCTCAGTTGTTAACATGCCCGGTATCCACAAAGGGATATGGGACAATATCTAAAACAAACTTGGTATCCACAAGAGATATGGGCTAGTAAAAAGGCACTCGATCACAACAAATATGTATGATTTAAATGGTTGAAATAAATAGTTTAAATGATTTCTAAATGTGAAATATGATTTAAATGAATATGAAATGTATGTGACTCAACATGTTGAATTGATGACTTGATATGTTATGTGATTGAGTGAGCCATCGAGGATGGTCCACTCACTGAGTTCGTAAAGCTCAACCTAAAATTTGCAATATTTTTCAAGCTTAGAGAAGATCTACAGTTACACAAATTGGAGTCTAGCCACTAAATTCGAGTAAGAGATAGAGGTTGAGATTAGTTTACATCTGCATAGATATCTCCTTATTTTGTATTAAAGAATGTATTCTGTAATTATTGTATCACATATATCTGAATAATTCTGCTTTGTAATAACTGTTGAAATTGGAAATGTTGTAAATGAGATTGATCAATGAGTGTAATATTAATTGTGATTATGTTGTTTATGAAAAAATGGGCTCAATTTGATTATTAGTTTTTTTTAAATATGTGTATGTTTCGTGAAAAGTTTTTAATGGTCATGATTGACTGACTATTCTAACATGTCACCCTCATAAAATATGTTCTTAAATACCATCGGTATGTTCAAGGACATGCACTATGAGAGTGGGTTGTTACATATACCTTGAGAGATGGAAGTTAAGTTTTTAGAAAATCTTATGCCAAGCATAAATTGAATCAATTAACTATAGGAGAGCAAATAGGGATAATGACAAGTCTTAATTTTTAATATTGATTTTCTCCAAGTTTTAGTTTACGATTTAGGTTTAGGTTGCATTGTTCCCTTTTACCTTTAGTTTTTTCTTTTTATCTATCTATTTAAATTTGATTGAATTGGTTTCTTAAACAAAGAATAATCTAAATTAAGTGGTGCCTAAGCACAATTCTTGTAGGATCAATATCTGCTTTTTACTACAAGTTATGACCCATATACTTGTAGTTTTGAGCATAAAACTAGTAGTTTGGTTTGAATTCAACAAGTTTTTGGTGTCGTTACCAGGGATTGTTTGTTTAGCATCTTATTTAGATTAGGTTACTTTGATTTAAGAGTTTCTTTTATAATTTTCCTTATGTCTTTACAAGTTTATGAACACAAGGAACATGCGAAGGACTACTGAATTTCGTAACGAAGAGTTATTAGGTATCACAAGGCACAAACGAGAGTTGAGAAGAGCGAAGTGCCAAGACATTACACAAGTAAATATGGCAAAGGAAGGAGAACAAGGAGGGATCGAAAAGACATTGATGGACTTTATAAGGCCAGGATTCAGTCCTCAAGGAGTTACAAGGCCAGCAATTTAAGCTCACAATTTTGAGATTAAGCTGACACTCCTCAACATTCTTCAAAGTAGTGTGTAGTTTTATGGGTTGTCTAATGAAGATCCCAACACCTATCTCGCTAACTTTTTTGGAGATATGCAACACCTTCTGGTTTAATGGGATATCTGATGATGCCGTGAGGTTGAGACTATTTTCTTTCACTTTGAGAGATCGGGTGAAAAAAATGATATAACTCACTCAATTCAGGGTAGATTACTACTTGGGAACAACTAGTCCTGACATTCCTTGCTAAGTACTTACTATTAGAAAAGACAATAAGTATCATAAAGGAAATCACAAATTTTCGACAAAGTGATTGGGAGTCTTTTTATAAAGTTTAGGAGAGGTTTAAAGAAATACAAAGAAGTTGCCCCCATCATAACTTTCTGAGGGAGTCCCTTATACAAACATTCTACAAAGGTGTAAATCAGAGCATAAGAGCAACCATAGATGCAGCTGCTGGAGGTTCTTTGATGAGGAAAACTATTGATGTAGCTCATAATCTTTTGGAAGAGTTGGCAAGCAACAATTGCATATGGTCAAGCGAGAGGAGTAGACAAGGGCAAAAGGTATGATCCTATTTCACTCTGTTACAACTTTATAGGCATATATCACAGCGCTCACTAAGCAGTTTGGCAACATGCAAGGAGAATCTTCATCTACAAGTAAAGTTATGGAATTACAGTGTGAGTTTTGTGGGCAGGACAACCATTGTGCAGTAGGATGTTTCTTGTTAGGAGCTAGTAGAACTAAACATGTAAATTACTTTGGCTAACCAAAACAAGGTAACAATCTATACTCTAATACTTATAACCTGGGGTGGAAAAATCACCCAAATTTTTATTGGAGTACTAACAATACAGGTGGCCAAGCAAGATCGCAAAGACCTCCTGGATTTCAGCAAGACCGACTTAGATCTTTGGAGAACAAAATAGATAAGTTGATGGATGTTTTGGGGTCCAGACTGGTAAATTAAGAAGAGAACCAAAAGAGGATGTTTTCAAGCAGGAGAAAAGTTAAAAGAGGATTAAGGCAAATTTTGATTAGATCATGATGAACCATGCCTCATCTATCCACAACTTGGATGTACAAGAAGGTCAACTTACTAACGCTTTATCCTCTAGAAGTGCAGGTAGCCTACCAAGCAATATTGAGGCCAACCCAAGGGAATAACTCAAGGCTATCACACTTCAAAGTGGCAAGCAGATGGAGGAACCAAGTGTGCAAAACGATAGCTAAGAAAAGGTAAAAGGAAAGGAGATTCAATAAGAGAAAGAAGAAGAGAGGCCTTATGTGCCGCCACCACCCTAAAAGCCTAAACTTCAGTATCCACAAAGGGTGAGACAACATCAGGTGGATACTCAGTTTTCTAAGTTTTTGGAGAAACTGAAGAAGTTCAGATTAACCTATCAATGGTGGAAGCTTTGGAGTGCATGCCCAAGTATGCGAAGTTTGTTAAGACATACTGACACATAAACGCACTTGGGAGGACAATTAGAGAGTCACTTTGATGGAGAATTGTAGTTCGATTATTTCAAGCATGATGCCTTCAAAATTACAAGATCCAGGGAGTTTTACGATTCCATATGTTGTTTGTAACTTTGATTTTTTAAAAATGTTTATATGATTTAGGTGCAAGAATTAACTTGATGCCTTTGTTTGTTTTCAAGAAATTAGGACTAGGAGAGGTCAAGCCAACATCTATGCTAATTCAGCTTATAGATCAATCCATCAAGAGGCCATATAGAGTTGTAGAATATGTGTTGGTAAATGTGGATAAATTTACTATTCCTATTGATTTTGTTGTGTTGGATTTTGAAGCTAATAAAAATTATCCATTGATTTTGGATAGGCCCTTTATGAATACTAGTAAGGCATTAGTTGATGTGCATAAGGGAATATTTGTTTTGAGAATTGGTGATGAGTAGGTTGAATTTAACATGTCTAAATCTTTGAAGAAACCGATGGATGGTAAAGTATGTATAAATATTGATATTGTGGATAAATGTGTGAAGGAGGTTGAAGAGTAAGTTAATGAAGTTACTGAAGTGCACAGGGATGAGAGTGTGAAAGAAGAGGAATTATGTGAGGAAGTCAAGTTAGAGAAGTTGGAGAGAATAGATACACCTACACCACCGTCCTTTATTAAGTCCTCCACTTTATAGCTTAAACCCTTACCTTCTCATTTAAGATACACATTTTTAGCTAAGAACCATACCCTATCCATCATTATCTCATGCCAATTAGATTGTGAGCAAGAAGAGAAAGTGGTAGAGACCATTAAAAAGAAGGTGAGAGTTATAAAGTGGCAAATTTTTGATATTAGGGGGATTAGCCCCAATGTGGTGATGTATAGGATTAACCTAGAAGTAGGATGTAAAACTATTAAGGAGCGATAGAGAACATTAAATCCAAATATGCAAGATGTTATGAAGAAGGAGGTAGTGAATTGTTGCATATAGGGATTATTTATCCCATTTCAGATAATGAGTGGGTGAAACTGTACAGTGTGTGCCTAAGAAGAGAGTCATGATAGTGATGGAAAATGAAAAAGGTGAAAAGATTTATACTAGGAACATCACAGGTTGGAAAACATGTATTGATTACCAGAAGTTCAGTTTGGCCACTAAGAAAGATCACTTCCCTTTACCCTTTATAGACCAAATGATTAAGAGGGTGGTTGGCTATACATTTTACTATTTTTCTTGATGGATACTCAGGGTACAATCAGGTGGTTATATACCCACAAGATTAAAGAAGGCCACTTTCACTTGTCCTTATGGGACATTTGCTCATCGAAGGATGCCTTTCGATCTATGTAATGCACCTACCACATTCCAAAGGTCTATGATGGCCATATTCGCAAACATAAATGAAAACTTCATGGAGGTATTTATGGATGACTTCTCTATCTTTAGAGATTCTTTTGATTATTGTTTGTTTAATTTATACAGAGTGCTTTAAAGTTGTGAGGAGTCTCATCTAGTTTTGAATTAGGAGAAGTGTCACTTTATGGTCTAAGTGGGAATTGTATTGGACCATATGATCTTATGTAAGGGGATTGAAATGGATCTAACTAAGACTATGGATAGTTCATCAAGGATTTTTATCATATTTCTAGACCCTTAACTCATTTATTAGTTAAAGATGTGCCTTTTTTATTTAATGATATTTATATTGATGCTTTTAATAGGTTGAAGAAGGCACTTATAATAACACCCATTCTGACGTTGCCAGATTGGTCTCTTCCTTTTGAGATTATGTGTGATGCAAGCAATTATGCCATTGACTGTGTCTTTGGCTAGCGGAAGGAAAAGAGGCTGCATGCCATCTACTACACAAGCAAGATAGGAGCACAACTGAATTATACAACTACAAAAAAGGAGCTACTTGCTATGATAACTACGAATAAGGAGTTGTTTGCTATGGTGTGAGAAATTTCGCTCTTATCTGTTAGACTTATATGTTATTGTTTTTACAGATCATGTAGCATTGCAATATCCTTCTGCGAAGAAGGATGTCAAGGCTAGGCTTATCTAGTGGGTGCTTCTGCTCCAAGAATTTGACATTGAGATTGAAGACAAGAAGGTAGTAGAAAATGTTATAGCAGACCACCTCTCAGGACTTGAAGGTGGGCACTATGAAGAAGAAGAAGAAATCGAGGAGAGCTTTCCAGATAAGACTTTAATGTTGGTAGATAACCCTTTTTGTCCTTGGTTTGCAGATATTGCAAACTACCTTTTAGGTGGTATTCTTCCTTCTGATCTCTCTTATCAATGAAAGAAGAGCTTTGTGTTTCAATGTTCTCGTTATATTTGGGATAAACTTATACTGTATAAGATATGAGCTGAGAGTGTGATTCGTAGGTGTGTCCTAAAAAATGAAGTGCCTAAAATTATAATGCAATATCATAGCTCACTTTATGCAGGGCATTATAACGCTAGGAAGACTGTAGCTTAGATCTTGGAGTGTGGATTCTATTGGCCAACATTGTTCAAAGATGCTCGTGATTTTGTGCTGAAGTGTAATAGGTGTCAAAGAGTGGACAACGGATCCAAGAAGGATGAGATGCCACTTTTAAACATCATGGAGGTGGCGATATTCCATGTGTGGGGTTTGGACTTCATGGGACCATTCCCATCCTCCTTAGGTAACACTTACATATTGGTTGGAGTTCACTATGTTTCTAAGTGGGTTAAGGTTGTAACTACTCCAACTAATGATAGTAAGGTGGTTCAAAAGTTCATCAATAAGATCTTTATGAGATTTAGGGTGGCTAGAGTGATTATAAGTGATGGAAGGAGCCATTTTTATAGCAAATCATTTGAGGCTCTTCTAAAAAGATACAATGTTCATTGTAGAGTGAGCACCTCAAGAAAGGATTGGATGTTGAAGCTAGATGACACCTTATAGGCATATAAGATAACTTTTAAGGTACCCATAGGAACTACTCCATATAGACTTGTGTATGACAAGGCATGTCATTTACCTTTGGAGTTGAACATGGATTGGAAGCTAGTAGGTGAGAAGAGATTGTTACAACTTGACAAATTGGAAGAGTTGAGGTTTGATGCTTATGAAAATGCCAAGTTGTATAAGGAAAGGACAAAGAAGTGGCATGATGATCACATCAAGAAGAAGGAGTTCAAGAGTTGGGACTTGGTCCTTTTGTTCAATGCACTATTTGGATTATTTCCTGGAAAGCTCAAGTGAAGATGGAGTGGACCCTTTAAGGTTATTAAAGTGTTTCCCTATAAAGCTTTGGAGTTGGAAAATGACAAGGGTGAAGCATTTAAGGTCAAGGGGAATAAATACAAGCCATACTATGGAGGGACATACTCACAAGAAAGGGAAGTCATCTCTTTCCTTTCTTCTACTCCTTCATGAATACATTTGAAATGGTCAATTTATGTTGGATCGCGTACAGTCCGAGGATTCACAATACACTGCGGAAAAGACCATACAACAATATGAAGTATAATTGAAAATACTTAGGAT
Organism: Erythroxylum shatona; assembly: GCA_027568895.1. Classification (NCBI taxonomy): domain Eukaryota; kingdom Viridiplantae; phylum Streptophyta; class Magnoliopsida; order Malpighiales; family Erythroxylaceae; genus Erythroxylum; species Erythroxylum shatona. The sequence continues at coordinate 13,506 of JAOSBK010000629.1, forward strand.
GTACGAAAATACCTTTATGCCGTGAGTGGATTGATTCTTTTCGGATTCCAAGGCACTGCAATGTGCGAATGCTCTCTACCGGTATCCACACGAGTATGCAGGATCCGGGCTGCGACTGTGGTGTGCTAACACGTCTTGAAACACTTTCCGAACGCCGCACGTTTTTCCTCTCGGATGGTGGCTAGGGTTTCGTGTGACAATAGTGTCATTTCTAATGAGACCTAAGTTTCTCTATTTATAGAGAAACCCTAATCCCATTGAGGGCCCAATAAGTTTCGGCCCATTATATCTCATATAATAAAAGCCCGACAACTTAATTCAATCTAGCCCAATAAATATA
>JAOSBK010000707.1:0-13841 GCA_027568895.1 Erythroxylum shatona
TTCATCTATAAAACCATTCAAAAAGGTACTTTTCACATCCATTTGAAATAGTTTTATATCATGACAAACAACATATGCAAGTAAAATCCCAATAGCTTTTAGTCTAGCTACAGGAGTATAGGTATGGTTTACTCTTCCTGATTCATCTAGTTATTTTTGAATACCAATCTAGTTCCTATGGAAGACTTATTAGGTGGCCTAGGAACTAAAGACCAAACTTTGTTTATTGTAAATTGATTTAACTCTTTTTGCATGGCCAAAATCCAAGCTTCATCTTGAAGAGTTTCATCAATTTTCTTAGGTTCTAACTCAGAAATAAAAACTACATTTGCCTCTCTTCTAAATTTAGACCTAGTTATCACTCCTTCTAAAGTTTCGTCTATAATCAGGTTTTTTGGGTGAGAGGATTTATACTTCCAATCTTTCTAAGACTAAAATTTTTAGGAATATCTTCTACCTTATCAGGTGGAACATGTAGTGGTGATATGTCTATCAACTAACGGAGCAGATAGAGTTTCATCATCAGAATTGTCTCTTCTATCTGGATGAGAATCATCATCAAACTTAATATGCATAGATTCTTCAGCAGATTTAGAAAAAAGATTATAAACTCTATAAGCTTTAGAAGACATCGAATATCCTAGAAAAATTCTTGGATTGATCTTAGAATTAAATTTATCCAATTTTTCTCTTGTATTCAATATAGTTCATTTGCAGCCAAAAATATAGAAGTAAGAAATATTTGGCTTTCTTCCTTTCCATAACTCATATAGAGTTTTATTTAAAATAGGTCGCAAGAATACTCTATTTTGAATATAACAAACTATATTCATAGCTTTTGCCCAGAAATACTTAGGAAGATTCATTTCACGTAGCATAGTCCTTGCCATTTCCTGAATCGTCCTGTTCTTTCTTTCTATAACTCCATTCTGTTGTGGAGTTCTAGGAGTAGAGAAATTATGGAAAATTCCATTATCTTCACAAAATATTCTGAATTTTTCATTTTCAAATTCACCACCATGATCACTTTTGATTCCAGCAATAGAAATTCCTTTTTCATTTTGTAACTTTTTGGAAAGAACTTTAGAACATTTAAAAGATTCATCCTTATGTGACAAAAATAATATCCAACAAAATCTAGTGAAGTCATCAACAATTACGAGACCATACTTCTTTCCGCCAAGACTTAATGTCCTAGTTGGACCAAATAAATCTATATGTAACAACTCTAGAGGTCTAGACGAAGTTACAATATTTTTAGAAGAAAAAGATGTTTTAACCTGTTTTCCTTTATGACAACTTTCACAAAAGAAATCCTTGTTAAAACTTATTTTTGGTAAACCTCTTACCAAATCATGTTTAATCAACTTAGAAATATGTTTAAAACTAACATGACCTAGCTTTTTATGCCAAATCAGTTTTTCTTCATTAGTTGATATAAAACAAGAAATATTTTGACTTTGCAAATCTTCTAAATTAATCTTATAAAGATTATTTCGTCTTTTGGCAGAAAAGAATATGGAACTGTCCTTGTTTGTGACTACACAAGAGTTTTGATTAAAGTATACTTATAAATCAGAATCACATAATTGACTTACACTAATCAAGTTATGTTTTAAGCCTGCAACTAACAGAACATTATTAATAGATGTAAAGGAATCTTTACCGATTTTGTCGATTCCAACTATTTTGCCCTGCTGGTTGTCACCAAAAGTTACTGATCCTCCTTTTTTATTTTGAAGATCTAGGAACATAGACCTTCTTCCCGTCATGTGCCGCGAGCATCCACTGTCCAAATACCATTGATGCTGGCTGCTTCTTCCAAGGAAGGAGATTTGTAGGAGATATTATGTTCTTTTTAGATACCCAAATTTTCTTGGGTCCTTTGGGGTTAGTCTTATTCATAGAATGATAATAAGAAGACTGATGATATTTCTTTCTATAAGGAACAAGGTTCTTTTAATGATGAATATTGGTTTTAGTAATCCCTAGACCACTCTTATCATTAGGGTGTCTATATCTCACAATCATATCATTCATTTTCTTCATACTTTCAATAAAGGATGATAAGTCTGCTGAGAGAGAATTAATCCTTTGTTTTAACTTACTAATTTCCTCAGATCTATCTACCATTACTTTTTTCTTTGTAACGTCTATTTGTTTCTTGAGGCAGATGTTTTCTTTCTCTAAAGCTTTCGTGTTCCTCAAGTTTTCACCAAAATTTCTTTTTAAAGATCTATACTGCTTTATTATAGCATGTGAATCCTCTAACAATTCTAAATATGCATCTTAGAGTTCATTGAAGTTAGAAGTTACCTCCTAGTCACCTTTGTTTTTCGCTACCAAGCATATGTTTGCTTGTATTGAAACTTCTGAATCAGAATCAGATTCGGACGAATCCAAATCTTCCCAAGTAGCCATCATACTCTTTTTATTTTCTTTATTCTTCTTCGGCTTTCTTTTCAACAATGGACATTCAGACTTGTAGTGTCCTGGTTTGTTGCATTCGTAGCAAATAATAAAGGCCTTCTCGTTCTTGACTTCATCTTTGTTATTCTTCTTAAAAGAAAAATTTTTATTTCCTCTTGCTTTCTTCTTCCACATTATTCTGATCTTTCTTGAGATAAAAGATAATTTATCATCGTCTTCACTTGAATTTTGTTTAGATTCACTGGTGTCATCATTCTTGATCTCTTCGATCTTTAATGCTTTTGACAATGAACTTCTATTTCTCTGATTCTTGTGATTTTTCTGACCAGCCTTTAATGCTATCGATTTGTCTTCAGCATTAAGCTCCACTTCATGTATCTTCAAAGAACCAAGCAGCTCGTCAAGCTTTAATTTGCTTAAGTCCTTGGCTTCTTATACTGCAGTGACTTTAGGTCTCCATCTTTTGGGTAGACTTCTGAGAATCTTCTTGACATGGTCTTGATTGTCATAGATTCTCCCGAAATCTTTCAATCCATTAACGATATTTGAAATTGTCCAAACATCTGATCAATGGACTCATCTTCTTTCATTTTAAACAGCTCATACTGATGTACAAGAAAGTTGATCTTGGACTCCTTCACTTGGTTTGTGCCATCATGTGCGATGGATAAGGTGCCACATCTACTTCGCAGTTTCGCATCCATGAACTTTATCGTATTCACTTCTGGTTAATACACAACTCAGGAAGAACTTGGCCTTTGAATTCAATTGAAATCTTGCTTTGTGATCGACTGACCATCTGGTACGTGGAATAGTATTGCCATCATCATCTACTAGTATGTAAGGTCTATTCTCGATGATGTCCCAAAGATCAACGTGTGTGGATTCAATGAAAAGTCGTATCCTGTCCTTCCAATAATGATAGTCCTCACCATTGAATGCAGGAGGTCTTGTGACGAAGGCACCTTCAGCGATAAAAACGTGTGATTCTGCCATAAATCTTTGTCCTCACTGTGTAAAGGTGGTTCTTGGAAACCGAGCTCTAATACCAATTGAAGTAAATCACACGTTAATATAGAACTCACATACAATATACGAAGTACACATGAAGGGGGGTTGAATTGTGTAATCTTTTTGTGAATACACAAAACCTTTGATATTTCTTGAAAAGGAAACTTTTTAAAGTATTAAATGAATATCAAATAGTTACTTAGTTAAATCGCAAATAACTTCTATAAACTTGTATAAGAACGAGAGTAATTAAGAGTAAAGAGTTAGAGGATAGACGATGCGATTTTTATATTGGTTTACCCCAAACCTTGGGCTACGTCCAGACCTTAGAATCCTTCTGAGTTTTCACTATACTCCGTCAAATTTACAAGTATTCTTTCCTCCCTTCCAAAGCATCTTTAGGTCTCTTACATTGAGTATTCTTTTAGCTATCTTAGCCTCTCCAGGCTCTCAGCCTTTTCTTTCTCTCACTAGAAATATATTGTGAGCTTTTGTTACAGTAGTGTTTGCTCTCATATATCGCACTTTGAATTCAGAATTTTTTGTAAGCTAAAAGATTAAATATTGTTCAGTCTTCGACTACGACTAATATTTATAGCCTAAATCTTCAACCTCTTCTTGAATCTTGATAACTGCTTCTTGCTTCTTGCTTCTTGTAGAAACTGTTATTCAGTTGAGTTCTGTAACTAACTCAAACTGCTGCTTCTGTGTTTTGAAACTTTTTTTGTGTTTTGAAACTTCTTATGTGTTTCGCAATTTCTTCTATGTTTTGAAACTTCTTCTGTGTTTCACAACTTCTTTTGTGTTTTGAAACTTCTTCTGTGTTTCGCAACTTCTTCTGTGATTTGAAACTTCTTCTATGTTTGGCAACTTATTCTATGTTTTGAAACTTCTTCTGTGTTTCGCAACTTATTTTATGTTTTGAAACTTCTTCTGTGTTTTACAACTTCATCTGTGTTTTGAAACTTCTTCTGTGCAAAACACTTCTTCTGTGTTTCACAACTTCTTCTGTGTTTTGAAACTTCTTTTGTGTTTCTCAACTTCTTCTGTGTTTTGAAACTTCTTCTGCGTTTCACAACTTCTTTTGTGTTTTGAAACTTCTTCTGTGTTTCGCAACTTCTTCTGTGTTTTGAAACTTATTTTGTGTTTTGGCACTGCACACTTAAGACTCTCATCAAAACAATTCATTTATTTCAAACATTATTATTATTTGATTATCAACAGAATTATTAAACGTGAAGTCAATTTGACTTAACAGATATACCTTCCAAATGAGATCAATACCTTATCCTATAAACAGCTATAATTTAACTATAGAATGTAACTTATAAGTAGGCATCCTAAGACTTCTCAAAAGAAGTCCATTATCACGTTGATAAAATAAGATTCCTTCAATCACCATAGAATTAAGTACATAATGCTAAAGTTTGAAATATACTTTCTTTCTAGGATTTTTCAAAATAAATTTGTTCTTTATTATCCAATACTAGGCATCTTCTTTATCAATTTTAAATTTTTATAATGGAATTACCTTTTTATAAATGGATGGTTGAGACCTTCTTTGTACCATGATATGTTTATAAACAAAATCTTTGAACTTTTTCAACTCAGATACTATTTGTGATGGCTCATTTAGCTCTCAATTTTTAACTTTCAAAAAATACTAAAATTCTATATCATCAAAAAATTCTACCAATTTGAACAGTGACAATATAATATGGTGGAAAAGTCAAACTCATGCACTTATATTCTCTTACCATTTGATGTAATACCTTGAAAAGAACTTCTTTGGCTCCATAATCAACTAAAATTTCTAGCACAATGATCAATCCTTCATACTTTGCCTGATTTTTAGTGTATGGGAAGTCCATTTTAAAGGATTGGTCCCATTTGGTATGGTTATGACTACTCCAACATCAACTGACTTTGTAGTACTAGATCTATCAAATTTCAATTCCTATGGTTTCTTCTCACAATTGACAACTAAATGTTAGACATCTTTTTATAACTTAATTAAGGGATGGTTTACTAAGAAGTTGAGTGGCATTTAACCTTTTAGACTTTTATAAGTAATATACCAAGTTGAAGTATATAAGAGTCATAAGTCATTTCGTAATATTTTTTTAGGTAATTGGCTTTTTCAGTATGAATTTCATTAAATTAGTATGTGAAACCATATAAACTTTATTTTGCAACAAATAATTCCTTATTTTTTAGTAAACAAAATATAATGCCAAACATATCTTGACAATGGGTATATAATTCTTCTCAATTAAAGTAAGAATTATGCTTAAATAATAGATAGTTTGTTCATAGCCTACCTCTTTACTCTAAGCCAATAGACATCTAATAAATTCTTCTATAGAGAAAATATATAACTTTAACAAAATTCCTTTTTAAGGGGCATTAGTGCTAGAGGCTTGGTTAAATATTCCTTAATACTGTCAAATGATGCCTAATTCATTTCTTCCCACTAGAATTCTTTATAATTCATCAACCTTAATAAGTTTTAAAACTCTTTTGATTTTCCTTCCATATTAGCAACAGACCTTTTTATGTAGTTCACCTAGTCTAGAAATTTCTAAGGTTTCATCTTATTTTGGGGTAGTTTCACTTCAAGGATGGCTTTTGCTTTATTTTTATTTAGCTCAATTAGTTTATTGTGAACTATAAACCCCAAGAATTTTCCTCATTTTACTCCAAAAACACACTTTAGGGGATTCAACTTCAATTTTGCATTCTAATCCTACAAAAGGGTTATCGTAAATCCTAAATATGATCTGCACTCTTTTTTTATTTCATGATAATATCATCTATGTAAACTTCAAAAGTATGTGCTATCAAATTATGAAAGGTAGCATTCATAGACCTATGATAAGTGACTCCAGTATTTTTTAAATAGAAAGGCATTACAACTCACTCAAATGTCACTATTAACCCTGGACACTTGAAAGTCATTATGGAAATATCATTTTTGGCTATAAATTTTATTACATCTAGAATAGTAGTTCGTAAAACAAAACAAAGAATGTTCGGTCATTGCATCTATGAAAGACTTTGCAATCAACATCATGTGTACACTAGTAGGAGTAGCTATATTAAAATCCCTAAAGTCGACACAAATTCTTATCTTGTTAATCTTCTTAAGTATAGGTACAATGTTACTTAACCATTCAATATATCTGGTTGGTCTAACGAAGTTAGCCTCATGTAATAGCTTGTTTTCCATACTAAGGGTTAGAGCTTTAGAATTTTGCATATGAGTCATATCATTAAGAGTTCATGAAAATGCATTTCATTCACATGCATATCATTAGCATACACACATGAATTATGAATTACTACACATTGAAAAGAAAATATATGGACTCAATTGAAATATTCTGAGGTATAAAAGGGTAAAATGATCATGATGTGAATTATGTATTGCTTATGTCTTGAATTTTTGTTTGATTGCTTATAAGTAGTAAATTTGGAATTAATTGTTACAATTGGAAAATTAATGAATTAAAATGTACATTTAGACTAGGAAAAATATCCAAGTGGCAAGACAAACTGACATGGAAAATTAGGATGATTAAGCCTATAATTGAGTGAAATTTGGTATAAATAAATGAGTGGCATTTGGCAGAAGTAATTAATTGACAAATGGCATTGATTATTGAGTGAAAACGGCCTAGTATTATTATGACATTTTGTAGTCTATAGAGTGGACAAATGGGATGCATGATTAAAGAAAAATGTTAATATAAGAAAATGATACCTTGTGTCTACTTGAATTAAGCAAATGCTAGAAAAGTTTCTGCCGAGTTCATTTCTCTTCCTTCTTTCCTCTCTACAACGAAACTTGCATTCATCTCATAGCTCTGCATTTTTGGTTTAATTCTTCCTAAATGGCTACACCAAAATCTATGCTTTTACCTTCACAAAGTTAGGTAAAGAATCATAACGTAGTTGTTCTTATTATAGTCTTTAATCCTAGCCAAAAACCATTCAATTCCCGCCTTGAATTTGTGATGATTTTGCATGCATGGAGAGCTAAATTAGCATGATCTTTGAGGTGGAAATTTAAGCTAGACAAGAAAGTAAAGGATTGATTTTTATGGCATGTTATAATATAAGGGTTATGATGATTGAATTGGGATGAATTGTATATGATGTTGATGATGAATTATGCTGGAAATTGATACTTGAACTTGGATACTTTTATGCGTAGTTTTTCATGTATATAAAAACTATTGATTATAGGTTATTTCATGGATGAATTGTTATTTAAGGTATAGTGAAGGTGAATTTATGTTAAAGAAAGATGTTAATATAGTGATCTTGAAATGGGAAAGAACTAGGACTACATATATGATCAAATGAACTATAGTTTCTGTTTTGATTTTGATGCATAAAAGACCATAAATTGTGAGCTACCAAATGAATGATTTGAATTAGAATTGGATATAAAATTGATGAAAAATGACATATAATTAAGGTATAATTAAGGTATAAGTAATGGACTATGTTGAAGATGTGTTGAATTTCGTATAAAGATGTTAAAAGCTCAAAAAAAATTGAAGGAAAAGGATGGTGAATCTTCAGTTCACTCATCTCACGATCATCGAAGCTACATTAGCTCCTTCCTACGATCATGGGCAATGCATGGAAGTGAGAAAATTTCAATTTTGTGTGATATTTAAACTTACTTATATGCAATTGGACATGATTGGGGCTTAAAATGAACCTAGATAGTTGCTTGATTAATTAATTAAGTGTTTGGTAAGTTTAGGTTGTTAATTGATGTTATAATTTAAGGAATGGATTGTTTGATATCAATGTATATGAATTTGGGATGTATGAGTTGTTAATGGTATAAAAATGTTCTTATGAATGCAAATATTATTCAAATGATATAGGTAATGAATTAGGTATACTTGAATGAGAATTGGGAAATTATATGATTATATAATGCTAGGAAAGGATTGATGAATGTATGATTGAAGACTTTAAAGTAATCAAACTTACTTAAGGCATAACCTAATTGTAAAATAGATAAATACAAGCTATAATCAATGAATGATCAAGACTTGTGAATAAGGATGCATACCCAGGATAGTCAATTGAGCATGCAATGAACATAACACATATACATGTGTATGATTGAGTACTCATTTGATTAAACAAGTTATTAATGTGTAAATATGTTTGTATTACATGATATAGAAGCATAAATTGAGCGTCTATATCTAAACATTGCCAGATCATCAAGGCAATAACTATCTGGAGTGTACTGTAAGTTAACCTAGATGTTTTCTCACTATATTTGAATTGTTTTTTATTAACTTGCAAATATTGAACTGTTATTGATATGATTGTGATATTTCAAACATTATTGGTCTGAGGAGTTTGATATTTGGGATTGTGTTGGAATTGTTTTCAAATTGAATGTGCAACATGAAATGTGTTCTCAATCGTATGTTGAATGCCGGACTCAGATCTAATGAATATGATAAGTGACTGTGCACTTTGAATGAAAGTTATTGATAGCATATTATGTGAAATGATGCATTCCATCACATGAATATGCATGATTAGATAAAAGAGTTGTGACCAGAGTGACCAGTCTAAAAAGAGTTTAAAGCTTAGAAATGTGCACAAAGAGCCATAGGAAAGGGTATGGGATAATATTTGAAATGAGCCTAGAATCCACAAGGGATATGGGAAAATAAATAGGCACTTAGTCACATCAAAATAATAATGAAAGTGGAGTCTCATAGGCATTTGCATATATATACATGTATCATGTGAATGATTGCAAAGATTGACTAAATTGAGTTGTTAAAATGACATGCAATGTCTGTATACATGTTAATGATATGAATGATTGAAATTAATCATTGGATTATTTTGAATGATGTGGTACTCAAAATTAGATAATATGATATACTTGTGAATTTGTTTATATGTTTATGATATTTGTATTCTGACTTGAGTGAGCACATCAATGATGGTTTACGCACTGAGTTTGCAAACTCATCAAAATTATGATGTTGATTTTCAAGTACTGAGGAGACCTAGCTTCTAAGGCAAACTAATAGAAGTTTAGTTATGTCAATTTTGGGAATAAGAATGGTTCAAAGGTCTGGTTAGTTAATATCTGAGGTGCCTAGCTAGTTTGTGTTTGTTTAGTTTTCTCATGTCATATGAACCATTTGTATAAAATAGTGAACTCACAGATGTTTTTGTAATGTAAATATATGGAGTGTGAAAAGTAATGCTACAATATAAGTTATGTTTTGTTAATGAAATGGGATAAGTTGATCCTCTGAATTACTTATGTTTCTGTGATTCCATAATAAGTGATTATGATTGCTCTAACATGCCATTCTTGTAGGGTATATTCTTAGATGTCCTGTGGATGTTTAGGCACATGCTCTATAGTAGTGGTGTGTTACATTTTTTATATCAGAGCATAGTTGGGCATCCTTAGGGACATATAAGAGCATTTAGACATGATATAAAGTAAGAGACTTATATAGTGATCACCCTTATTTTTTGTTATAGGTCATCTATTATAGGAGATCGAGTCATAGAGTCAGTTGACTTTGATTCCATAAGAGCTAATAGAGAGTCTCTGATACCTCAGTTTAAACAAATGCTTCCGAGAATTCCTTAGAAGAGAGAGAGGAGATATGATAAACTTAGAAAGCAAGGGGTTGTAGACTTCTATGGAAGTACAGACCCTACAAAGGCAGAAGGTTGGTTGGACAGAATGAAACGGATATTTTATTAAATGGTCTGTGAGTCTGATGAAAGGTTTGACTACACAGTCTTGTTACTACAAGGTCTAACTTATCAGTGGTAAAAGACTGTTCACAGCAGTTCCGCCTGACATTGTATACTGACATGGAATTCCTGAGGGTCTTTAAGGAGAACTATATGGCCAAGATCTATCTAGCTAAGAAGATGAAGGAGTTTCTAAATCTGAAATAGAGAAGCCTTACTGTATCTGAGTGACCGCGCATCATAACGCTAGTCAAAATATAATAAAAAGACTACTACTATAGTAGTGGTAAGTCTAGGTCAATCCCACAAAGAGTGTTTAAGAAATGAAATAAATTGGTGCTTAGGAAAAAGGTGGGTTTTGGATTTTTTAAACAAGAAAATAAAATGAAACTAAACTAATAAAAAAATTAAAGAAAATATGCAAAAAAATGATAAAAGTGGAGAATTCGGTAAGGACTCAATTTTTTAGTTCAATCTCAACCTATACCCTAATTAAGCATATTTCATTGATTTGTTGTTCTCTAACTTCTCTTAGCAACTATTAATCGTTGGTTAATAATTAACTCGAGTTTTCCCTTAAGTTTTGTTTAATCAAGATATGATCGTTAATTAAACCTATCCACAGAATAACCTGGGGTACAATCTCTAGATTTAATTAGGCAGTAGAACTATGAATTAGGATAACCGATTAATTAAAGCAACAACCACATATGATGTTTCATTTAACCTAGGTCATGTTATCCTTAACGATTACGAATCATTAGTCGCTACATATGAATTTCAATATAACAATTACAGATTATATTGAAATTCTAGCAATGTGTTTGTAATTAAACGATTCAATGAACACATTAAAATCATCTTTTCACAATACTCAATGGGGATATACACAAATAACCGAACAATAACAAAAATTCAATTACCCATACATAATATCCAAATTAATTAGCATGGAATAACACAATTAATTCCTAATAAGAGAAAGAAATAACAAAAATAGTGAAATACACTTAACCCGGGTCATTCGCATCGATGTCACCTCCGAATCGACATCGGGACATCTAGCCCTTTATGAATCTCTGCCTAGAAAATGTTTCAGCCTTTACGCCTTTCATTACGCCTCCACTCCTCTCTTGCAAGCTCTCTTTTTTCCCCTCACTATTCACCGATATGACGAATTAAGAGCGTGATCTATCTCCACTATTCCATCTCCTTTTGTTTCTACCTAACCTCGCTACGCTACCCTCCTATCTTGCAAGTTCCTCTTCACTATTCCATAATGTGATGATTTTATGTGATGGCCACATTACTGCTCGTGCAAGAACCCTTGCATCTGCTCCTTGAAACACAATCCTCATCCACATTTAATGTCTAAGAATCTGCTCCTTGAAACACAATCCTCATCTACATTTAATACACACAAAAACCCTTGCATCTGCTCCTTCTTGAAACACAATCCTTGTCCACATTTAAGGGTGTGTTAAATGTAGACGAGGATTGTGTTTCAAGAAGGAGTAGATGCAAGGTTTTTTGTGTGTGTTAAATTTAGATGAGGATTGTGTTTCAGGGAGTAGATGCTTAAATGTAGACATTGTCTACGTGAAACACATATATGGTTTGTGTTTTTCATGCAGACATTGGACATCTTGGAGCTGTACATTTTCTTCATGCTTCACTATTTTTTTGTCTCTTTTTCTAGTTGTCCATCTTCATTCACTATTCTTTGCATTTTTTCTTATTTTAGTTTTATTCATATCTTTTAATTTTCTTCTTCTTGCTCTATGAAGACAAGTAAAAATTAATCTTCAAAAAATGGCCAAAATACAAAGCTTCGACTCACTTTAACTTCTTTGCTTCCGACTTGTGCCTAAAATCACAATTGTGTAAAAGTGAGTATCTTAAGCAATTTCATATAGTTAATTGCTAAGTGTTATAAAATAATTAAATAATAAATTAAGCACATACCAATTTCCCCCACGCTTAGTTTTAGGTCGCCCTTGGGCAAAACATCCGAATTAAACTCAAAGACCTAAAACATTTACTCAATTCCCATATTTTCCAAGACTATATAATCATAACCAAAGATGAATGACGTCAAAAAATCATAGCAAGAATTCAACATTCAATGCTTCTACTCATGATCAATCGATAAGCGTCATCTTCAAACACCAAGCAACCTGATGGTAGACTCAAAAAATGTGATTAAGCAAAATATATCTATAGGTACACTCAACACCATTCATTATCTGACAATCCATAGCTTTGCATATCATTTCATTTCTCCACCATTATAATTCAAATACAAAATCATAGATTAAAGGACTTTTTAAGGTTGTAGTGTGGGCTAAGGTAAGGTGAGATATATTTGGATTAAGTGGCATGAAAGTCATCAAAGCTAGTGAAACAAAGCAACACTCATCAAAAAATGGACATCGTTAGCTATGATGAATGCAACATTTATATTTCACAACCTAATTCAGCTCTCACACATAAATCACATGAAGCATATACCAATCTGAAGGCATCGCTCATACAATTGATGAAAATATATTAAAACCATAAAAGAGTTAACCTTCTAAGCCAACAGCTACCTCATATTCAATATACTCAAATAAACCATTCATCACAACTTTAGGAGAATGCATTAATCATAAACAACTTTTTAACACATATGCACTTGCTCCTAGACACATTTATTTTTTTAAATTCATTCTTTTTCTTTTTCTTCTTTTTATTTTATTTTATTTTCTCTTTTTCTTTTTCTTTTTCTTGCTTTTTTCTTTTCTTTCTTTCTTTTCCTTATAAAAATAAAATAAACTACATTAATATGGGAATTTCAATGATAGTACATAACAAAACATCCTAACAATAACAAACCCACATATATGTACACCCCTACACTTACACTTTTGTACATCCACAAACTTACCAATCACAAATACTCCACTAGCTTTATGACTTGGGTAAGACATTTGTTAAATTTAAAAGCATTAAATGTGGTTTATACAAAAAGAAAGGTAGATAGCTCAAAGGGGGTTTAACAAGGGAAAAACCATGTAAATATGGTAGGCTATTTGGCTAATGTAGTTCGGAAAAACAAAAAATGCCTAATCATTTCCATGTTAATGCATGTGATAAAAAAGTGGTCTTGAATAACAATTCAAGGCAAAATCAAGATGTACATGTCATAAAGGTCACACATTATCAAAACATAATGAGACTGATATAAATGTGTCAATCAAATAAGGCTCAAAATCTCACTGACTTTTTTTACCACTAGTCACTACCCTTTTGAAGATAATACACATCAAACAATCATAAGAGTAAAAATACATAGGGTGTGTTTGGTAAAGAGCTTATCAGTTCTTTTTTAGCTGGTCAACTCATTTTAGCTGGTTGACTTTAAAAAAAGGTCCATAAGTTTGTTTGGTAAATAACTGATTGGGTTTGCTGATTCAACCCAATCAGCTAATTTTCAACCAGCTCCAAATAGGAGCGTTTCACACCCATAAGCTGATTTTTTTCAGCCAAATCTCCAAAATGCCCTATACTCTCGCATCTCACTTCTCATTTCTCAAGTCTCCAGACATTCCAGAGTCTTCTCCCTTCTTTCGTTGCTTTCGTTT